>APFE030964796.1:18904-34808 GCA_000404065.3 Pinus taeda | reverse complement strand
AGAGGCAATTGCGCGTAATACAGAGAGATAACAATGAAAACTTGCAAGTGATGATAACATATGAATAGGTGCGCAATGAGGTATTTAGCCTTTAAAATGGGCGCGGACACAATCCATAGAAAGATTTTAAGACATGATCTCATTAATTGGCCGTTTAAAACCTGTCATCCTTTAAATGCCCATTATATCATTATTCGGGTGAATAATTCCCTTAAGCATGCAATGGACGTTTTGGCGGCTGAGCGCAACTGATCAAGCTTTAAATATGAATGAATTGTGCTATCCCATCACTTAACGACTTTTTATTGAAAACTGTGCTTTATCGCATCGCATCGGGTGTATGACAAGTGCGCCTTAATGATGTGTATTGGATATCGCCGATCACCGAATGCGATATCGCATCGGTGAAAAGCTCTGAGCGCATCAAGACTTAAGTGAAAATAAACCGCCGATCGCCGAACGCCGATTGCGCATCGCATCGGGGCTAATGGCATAGGGCGCTTTGAGATATGCATTGGATATTGCCGATCGCCGATTGCGATATCGCATCGGCGTAAAGCTTTGTGCCACTTATATATATCTCTTATGTCATTGCGATATGCGATCTTGCGATCGCTTTATCGCAATGACCAAGATTCACTTTATTTCTTTAAATGGGTTTGTTCAAAAGGGTTTTATAAAATGCATTCATTTGATTATCGGACTTTTTGAACAATAAAAGTATTGATATCAATTTTACTTTAAAGGGACCCATTTCATAGGTTGATGTTTTATGAATAAAAATGATATGAAATGGGGGGTTGTTTGCGGAGCACAACAAGTTCTAAAGATACTAAATCATAAAGCCTCTGAACCACAAACTATACCAATCAGTGACATTCTGAAAATCTACTGCCATATTACAGAGTTCTAAACAAATAGCAACAAGGATCACCCTTCTTTCTCAATCAATGAATCAATCAGACTCTATTTCCTTATTCATTCACTTCTACTTCCAGATCTAAGAAGACATCATTGACAAATAGTAGTAAAATAGCAACAATGATCTGATAGATCAGTCATACCTGAACATAAAGCTTTTATTTTGAATACGCTACTTGGAAGAGCCGAACCATCATGTATATGCAATTTCATCAAAGCAAACTAGTGTATAGATTTGCAAATACTTACTTATAACTTCGCTGCAATTCCAGACTTTAGACATACCCAGATCATGACTTATAAAGGATAAAATGTGCGTTAGCAATAAGATCTAGCCTATCCATTATCAGATCTCATAATGATAAGTCATTATGATCATGATCCATCATTAGATCTCATCCATCATCAAACACTTAGGTGCATACTTAGTTTAGATCAAGCAAAGCATTATAAACCCATAACATGCATATTTTATTTTGATCTAACACTTCATAATATATTCATTACTTTTGTTCTTAGCACTTTGATCTTCTCATACTTATATACTTAGATCCTTTGTCATTACCTCAGACCAAAACCACTTAGGATCAATACCTTGGACCAAATACCTAGGGTCAATACCTTGGACCAAATATCTTGGACCAATACCTTGGACCAAATATCTTGGACCAAAACTTTGGTTTTCCAACATGTACGCGCCTTTCCTCATGTGGGAATGCACGTATACGTATACGCTCTTTTTGTTCTATGGAACAACATGTATACATTGTTTTGACTAAGTGGACCTGCGTATACTTCTTAAATTGCTTTGCACCATCCTTTTCTTTCATTTTCTTATTCTGATCAGTTGACCTTAGTTCCATCTTCTTGTTCTTTTGGACCAATGCCCTGTTACCTCTGAATAGACCTGTTATACTGTATATTACTTCTGAAATGATTCCTTTGAACTGCCCTGTATTTTGTCACATCTGTAAACACAACTGCCATGCATTCTGTCACATCTGATATCTCTTCTATAGATTCACCTAGTTAGTAGATTCATCTAGTTACCATATACAAGTGAGTTGTTCTACTACAAGTGGGTTGCCATCAAGTACAACACATGCATAATAATTCCAACAAAAGCTACACTGGATTATGCCAAGCTGCATCATGAAAGTGCATTAGAGACCATTAATAACACAATACCAAGAAATTCACATCAATAACAACTAAGGAATGATTTAAATTTAAATGTGGAGAGTCTTGAAAAGTTTATTAAATTTAATGTTTAAAGTGAATTAGCAATCTTGCATTTATATTTAAGTTTGAATTGTATACAATGATCAGGCTATTTAAGAGCATTTAAATGTGGAGAGTCTTGAAAAGTTTATTAAATTTAATGTTTGAAGTGAATTAACAATCTTGCATTTATATTTAAGTTTGAATTGTATACAGTGATCAAGCTATTTAAATTTATAATGTATACAGTGAGCATATTTAAATTTTGACCATTTTTTACATGTAATATTTATTTTAGCGAACTACATGAAGCAAAAATAATTTTAAACAATAGAATCTCAAAGTTTACCATTGGAATTAGACAATAGAGAGATTTAAAATGACTCTGTAATTCGTTCTATTTTCAAGGTATGGAATGCAAATACAACACCCACACTTCCACACTCATTTTTAGGCAACTCTAACTGTGCCAAATGCAGAGGAAGTTCATTGTGCAGAATGCAGAGGTCCCTCCACACTCCGTACAATGAATTTGAGATTAGTTTAGCCCCCTGTCTACCTAAAGAACCTGCAATTGTGTCAATTCTAACATCAATTGGGCAATGCAATAACATAATAATGTCAGTGTTAGAGCACTCATTGAAGGAATGGCTACTCACAAAATTAACCATTTTTCGGTTTTCAAATTATTTGTCAGGCACTGAGAAATACAAAAAATAAATTGTCCTCCACGAGGGGAATTATGTCTCATCAGAGTTCTTTCAACCAATCAAAAATTAGAAATAAGATTACCAAAAAATTTAGAATTATTTTTGAATTTATGGGAAAATAGGAATATTAAGAATTTTCTTGGAAACTTTGGTTAAAATTACAAAAAAATCAGGAAAATATTGAGAGTCAACACACTTTGACGTGAAGTGAATGCTATAGTCCTTGACGAGGCAGTGACTAATAAATATGATGATATAAAAAGACAATTGTCTATTTTCACAATCATGATACTATGACATTTTGGGACGTTGTGAGAAAGATTGATATATATTTTGGCTTTTGAATCTTAATTCTACAATGCATAAGCTTCTTTTTAATATAATTTTTATAAATAATTATTAATTGTATAATTAATATTTTTATTGTGTTGAGAGGTGTTTTCCAACTTAGTATGGGAGAAAAATTATTAATATCAACATAAACATTTTGACTTGACAAAAAATAAAATAAAATAAAGAAGATGTGCAAATCTATCGATAATTAAAATTATAAGAATAAAATTATAAAGTTAAATTAAACTATAAAATTAACATGGTCTACAAGTCCAAGGTATTTGTTATGATGAAGCCTATTTGAAGGCTTCAAAAATCCATTATGAAATGCAATAGTACCACCTTAGATCCATCTTAAGTTGAGACTTGGTAGATCAAGATTTAAGATGGATCTAGGTTGGTAATGTAATGTTATGATAATATATATATATATATATATATATATAACCATTTAGATGCTTCTGTGATTTCAGAGGCTTCAATATTCCAGTGTATCTACAACATAATTTTCTTGCCTCCGTGGTCTTTTTGAACTACATTTTACATTGACATCTTCCATAAATTCTACAAAACACCCCCAAAAATAGTGCACACTTGCAATACATAAGAACATTAGAAAATTAAAAAACCCTAGAGGGCCTAGCTTGTGCAACAATTACCAAATTTTCTTCAAGATGGTGGGTTGTGTCATCTCCATGCGCTTTAGCATCACGAACCTTGTTCGCTTGCTCTCCGTTCCCTGCCTCTGCATCTTTCTACTTAAGATCATATTCACCAATTAATGGAACATCCCCACTCACTTAGAATTAATAGCTCAGCCTCCAAAATAGCCAACTTCTTGACCATTTTTATTTGCAACCATTTCTAGTAACTGGAACCTAGCTTCCTTTTCTTTCTCCACTAATTCTAGTCTTTTGTGGGGGATTTTTACTTTCTTGAACAAATTTTCGAACCACAGGGAAAGCTCGAGGACAATTGAAACTAGTAAGACACCTGCGAGGATCCCCTACATAAATAACGACGACTCTTGAAGTTGAAATTGACAATGCTCGAGGGAAGGATTAAATTCCAAATCTGTTCGAATCCTGATCCTTGTAGAACAGATAGGATCTGCCATTGTATTAAAGCGTTGACTTGGACTACAGTACTTCACATTTAAGACCAAAGTACAAAAATTTTGTGATTGGATCACCGACAAGATATATAATTTCACATCCCATTTAAAACTTATAATATTCCCCTACCAACTGTCCAGACTCCAGTCGATACAGTCTTGTAATTAAGGAGCATAAAATATTGTACACACCGCCTCCATGCGGTAGTGCATGACTACAACCTACGTCATATGTGTAGAGCTCGGGGCCAACATCACCTCTAATGGCGGGGCCAACATCACCTCTGGTAGCGGGGCCAATGTCACCGTCACATTAATTCACTCACTTTTCAAGGAATGGCCAAATTGGCCAACTATTTCATCAAGAACAATTGAATAAACCTCATGGGACAGGATATTTAATCCTGTAATTTTGATTTATTTCCCATATTCCTTGCCTCAACATTGCCCCTTGATTGGAATGTTTATCCACAACTACGTTCAATTGCTTATATTGCCTATATATGTGATAGAAAGCAATCTCCTCGAATTTCTCCAACTGCAAAGCGATCAATTTTGAAATAGGGGATTTTTTTGGTCTTTAATTTGAAAAATTACTTCATACGAGGATCATCAAATCTTTTAAAGCCATCATTTTCTTTATGCTTTTATTGATGGGAAACTCCAATCTTTTTCAAAGTGCCAAATATTCAACCCAATTATTTCAAAGTGCCAAATATTCAACCCAATTATTAGTTGAAGTGCCCAACCCCCAGCATAATTAATCTATGATTATTGTTTGGGACAAAGGATCACACAACCTGCTCTCGCCACTCATGTTATTAAATTTTGAATTTTAAATAATATTCAATAAATTTAATTTATAAACTTAATAATATTCAATAATATTAATTTTATGCCCTTTTAATATTGATAATTTTTTTTGCCGAAGTTTAAAACCATCAACAAAATAACTACTCATGTGATGAATTGAGATGAAGAAGCTCAACATAATTCTATTTTCATAAATCTCAAAATAACTACTCATGTGATGAATTGAGATGAAGAAGCTCAACATAATTCTATTTTCATAAATCTCAATTTTGAAATATTAGATGTATTGTGAAGGTACTCCATCTTAAGTTTAATATATAAATATTAACTATGCTCAACATAATTCTATTTACATAAATCTCAATTTTGAAATGTTAGATGTATAGTGAACGTACTCTATGTTAAGTTTAATAAATAATTATTAATTATGCTCAATAAATTCTATTTACGTAAGTCTCAATTTTGAAATACTAGATGTATTGTGAAGCTAGTTTATGCTTTTTGTAAGCTTGGCAGGTTACATCTCTATCATGTCCAATATATCACTCCAATCTGGTGGAGAATTGAACCGATGACTTCACATCAAGGAGTGTCTTAAGAGAGCGCCCAATCATCGTTTATCCAAGACCCCGTGGACGTGAAATTAGTCCATGTTAAGTTTAATAAATAATTATTAATTATATAATAACTATACTCATTGAGTAAGGTTTCCATAATATGGTAAATTAGTTTAATATACATATATTATTTTTACATTTTTATATTATTAAATATTATTTAATTATGTCTATAGGATTTTGAATAAATGGTGATAAGGTACTCCATATTAAAGTTACTAATTCAAAACCTGTTTGTATTTTTACTTAACAGAAAATAAGAAATATTTAATAAATTTAAAATTGATTTTCTTTATATTTTTTTAGGTTAAATTCTTAAAAAATTATGATATCAATTTTGTAAAATTTTGACAAATAGTATACATGTATTTACTTTTATAAACATATTTATTTTGGAATAGGTGCTCCACAATTTTTATTTAATTAGATAATAGACATTTAACCTATAGGGAATATATAAAAAATTAGACTACAACATTTGAGACTTTTAAAAAAAGTAGTTATTCTTATTTTGCTTTTCAATGTAATTAAAAAGATATTATAAAACATATATATATGAGTTAAGATGTTTTGTGCATATCCTATTGATAAGAAATGGTATTGTAACCAAGTCTTTTAGTTAAAAGTCTCCATAGTAAATTAGCGCTGAATCTGACCAAGTGCTGAATCTTTATGGTCAGAGTCTTGTTACATATTTTTTTAATATGTTTCATTCATATAGTATTTCATTTTATAATAATAATAATAATAATTCAAAATAAAATTATAATAATTATGTTGGTCTGTTTAGTTTGGAATAGATTTTCTAGAATTTTAATTGAGTCGAGAAGTTCATTTTAAGGAATGTGTAATACCCTCATTGGCAAGTGTTCCCTTTAAAATAGAAATTACATATATATCCACTATAATAATAAAAATAATAAACAAAATGATAATCATATTTAGCTAGTTTTAATTAAAATTATTAAACAAAATTATATTTTGACATTTGAGTGTGATAAAGTTGTACAATTCTTATGATTTTTAAAATATTTCAATATCAAACTTAAATAAACTATTTAAATATGCATTCTCACTAATATATTTCAATATCATTTTTTTAATTATTTATTTATTTATTTATTTTTTCTTCAGTATGAAAAAAGCCTGATATATATATTATATGAGTAGGAAATATACATGTATCATCTTTGTGAGAAAAGATAACTAAGAACAACTCTCATGATATCAAATGTTAATTGTGACTCTGGAGAAACCGAGAGCCAGAAACACATTTGAGCAACATAAATTACATATAAAACATGATACTGTTTTGTATTGGTATGACATAGAGTAGCATATACAGTGGCAAACACTGTAAGGAATATACAAAAAAACATCATTTGTTGCTGTATTGTTGAACAATCATCATATAGAAGAGTAGTAGTCCCTTCCCTAGAGAAAACCTGTAGGCACTGTATGACCTGTAGCATGTAAAGAGCCAGTGCAGAGAATAAAAAGTTCCACATACAAAAAGTACAGTATGGTCAGCATAGTTATGAAGCACGACTTTTGATCTGTAATGACACCATCTAGCGAGGAAGCTCTAGAAAGCTCCTCGTAGAGGACACTGTTTTTGCCCAGTGGCTAGGCATATATCTTCAAAAAACAAAAAACATTTATGTATCCCTGAACAATTTAGACAACAGTTACAAACGGAATGTCAGTCTTTTTTTTTTTAAGGAGCTTTGCTGAGTGTTCATTCTGCCGATGAGATAACATGAGGAATTAGTACGTTATCACACTATATAAATAGTATTTTATACAAAAAAAAAAACTTTGAGGCTTGCATAGAAATGGTTAATCTGGATTTGGGAAGCTCTCCATGTTGAATATGGTTTGCTCCCATGTAATCTCTAAGTGCCAATCATCATTGCTTCCTTGTAATCCTTTGTTTGACAATGTGTCTGCATCTTTGTTATAACATCTTTCAATGTGATGGATTGTGTATTTGTCCTGAGTTTTCCATAAAAAATCGATTCTTTCCATCCATCCTTGAAGTCTGGATTGTTGATTGTTTCTCTTCCCAAGACTTGGTCGATCATTGTTTTTGAGTCACCATATATATGTAGCTCGAGGTTTCCAAGGAAGCTGTTGAACCATAGGAAACCCCAGAGAGCCACAGCTTCAGCTTTGGTATTGGTACTATCACGACATTTCCAATGCATCCTATATATCAAGTCAGCATTGATTGCAATCCAAAATCCACATGCACATTTGTTTCCTTGTGCTGCCCCATCAAAAAAACCCACATGATAAGAGAAATGGAAGTCATTTTTCATTTTGGATTTCTCTTTAGAGCATAATGACTGTGCAGAATAAAAATAAAGATTTGTTATTATTTTTTCAATGATTATAAAGAAACCATCCCTACTGTTTTGAAATATGTTTCTATTCCTCCATTTCCATATTTCCCAGAAAAGAAAGAGAGGTATAATTCGCCATGCAAGTTTCTGAGAACTCCACCATTCCAAGGACTCTCTAATGCAAGAATGCTGAATATAGGGGAAGCCTATAAGGGAAGATTTTTTTTTCCAAACCTAAGTAGTGGGAGGGCAATGTAGAAAAATATGATCATTTTCTTCTGAATGGTTTTTGCATATACAGCAAATGCCCGACCCATACCAATCTCTTTTTTGCAAGTTTTCTCAAACAAGATTATTGTTATGGTAAACTAGCCAACTAAAGATAATAACTTTGATTGGTTCTTTTGTTTTCCAGAAGGCATAAAGGGTACGATTCTCCTCTCTCCTCACAATTCTTTTTGTTAATGTTTGGTAGATGTCTTCTACCATTATGTTGTCAGATTGCATTTTCCCCGACCATATTATTTTGTCCTGGGTCCCTGATCTACAAATGCCCAATTGTTTCATAGATGTTGTGATTTGAAACCATTCTTCTTTCTAGAAATCGGTTAAACCCAGTTCATCTGCGTTTTTCCGGACAGGGAGATTTCCTTGCCAGTCTCTTATGACTTGGCTCCAGAAAAAGAGACCACGATCATTCAGGAACTGCAAGAAATAATTTGATATGGATAGATTCGGATCAACACCCAGAATTGGGTCAAAACCAGTCAGGATATTATTACCCGACTAGAATTTCCATGTCAGTAGTTGGATGAAACATGTCTCAATTTTCAGGAAGCTTGACCATATTGCCGAACCTTGTTTTTTCCCAATTGAACCCAGATGGTACCAATATATGAACTCTTTGTTTTTTTGATATTTATGTTGAATAACCTTACTCCAATTGCTTGCTCTAAATAATCCCCTCTAAAGCGATTTTATGAATAAAGCCTCGCCAAAGCGACAAAGGTCTAATATTCCCCATCCACCTATGTTTTTTTGGGAGAGTTATATTTGAAAGCTTTGTAAGATGGAATTTTTTCCTATTATTTGCACCCGCCCAGATGAAGTTTGCCATAAGACGGTTTATGTCATTTAGGATGGAGGAAGGGAGGTGAAAGAGACGTGCCCAATATACCCCTAGTTGTGCTAAGACAGTTTGTGTCAGAATAGCCCTTCCCCCTATGGATAGACATCTGTATTCCCATCTAGCAATTCTTTTGTAGAATTTTTCTATGAGCCATTTCCAATCAGATATTCTATAACATGATGGTTTAAGCCTATACCCTAGATACTTCAGACCATTTTGTATAGGATTAGATGTTATTCCAAATATTTTTTTTATATATGTTATAGTTCTCATGTCAGATTGGCTATAATAGAGGACATATGTATTTGTATTCATGCACATACCCGAAGCATTTGCAAATCTGCTGAAAATATTAAAAAGATAATACCAAGAGAAGTGGCATAACATACCCATTATGAGGATATCATCAACAAAGAGGTTGTGCGTGATATCTATATTGTTGCCCAGCTTCAGTGGTTTGAAATGCCCCTCTATTGCCGCTCTTTTGATATGCAGACTTAGGCAATCCATTACCAGTATAAATAACAATGGAGATAATGAACATCCCTGATGAAGGCCCCTTTCGGATCGGAAGAAACGTGTTGGAATACTGTTGATGATGATTGCATAATTTACATTTTCCACACATGCCATGGTCCGGTTTATCCCCCTAGACTGTATCCCAATCTTGCTAAGAATTAGTCTAAGAAAGCCCCAATCCAAAAAGTCATATGCTTTACAGAGGTCAACCTGCAAAATGGTCGCATCCATTTTCTTTGTGTGAATATGCTTTACAGAGGTCAACCTATTTAAATTGCATGTTTCAGGGCCGTCTCAATATCAACTTTATATATGTATATATAGAAAAAAAATAATGTTATGATAATAAAAAATTTCAATGGTTAAAGAAAAGAAGTAATTGAAGTAATAAGAGAGAGATGTGTGATTCATTTAATTCTTAATATGAATTAATATGTATCATTTAGAAATATTATTATTAATAAAAACAATTTTTATTTTTATTTTTAGTTTTTTAATGGGTAAAACATTTCAAGTAGTCTCAGTGTTTTATATTTTGGCTTTTTTCTTCGGAGTTGTCGTTAGTATGGTTTTTTGGACTTTTTGGTGCTAGAATCCAGCGGAAAAATTTGAGGTGAAATCTTGATTTGTGTTATTTAAATTGATTTTTTGATTGTATATGTGGATTCAACACCCTGAAAAACCCATCGGGCACTTCAATTTTGAAGGGGTTACCCATCAAACTTGTGATTTCAATAAATTCCTGCCCGATTTTAGAGAAATTCGACTGGAAAAGCCCACCTGAAAAGCTTCCAAAAAACCTCACTAAAGACAACTCATTTTTCTTCTTCAGATATAGTTTCCATCAATTTTGTTTGAAATCAAGTAATTATGTGTTGGAATTACAAGCTTATGTTGTGTACTACACAAAATCCAAATGCCCAAATAAATTTTCAAGGCATTGAGTCCTTTTATACATTCAAACATGCAATTTAAATAATAAAAAAATTACACATAGTGCTTATGTGTGTGGAAACGACTAATCTATCAAATCTGTATAGGTGTCAATTTTTTAATTTTGTGCTTTAAAAGAGGTTGATCCCTCTCTACTACTAGATCTGTGCTGAAGATGGATATATAATGGTTTAAATATCAATAATTAATAGATGAATGGTAGATATTTAACCTATTTTTAGTAGTAGTGAGAATAGAGGGTTGCCATTTATTTTAAAAGTAGTGATACCCTTTTCAATTCAATTTAAAAATGATATATATATATATATATATATTATATATATATATATATAATATATATATACTACCATGGTGAATCAGTATCTCATTGAGTAATGTGAGTGAGTACAGGAAGAGCCTAATCCATTGAGTGGAGAGCTTACTATTGAGCTCTTACAATGGGCCAAAGATGTCTCCAGTGGGATATAAAATATTTTTTGTCAAATACCTTATGGTTTTTAATTAATTTATCTCATATTGGACATGTGATATTGATAAGCCATCATATTGATCCATGATATTATAAAAATGATATTTACAAGTTAAGAATTTTCACATAATTAGGAATATTCTTATGTATTTTTGAAAATGTATATATATTTACCTCATATATTAATTCTTTTTATAATTAATAATAATAATAATTTAAAATAAAGTTATATTAAAGTTAATTATTATATAAATATATTTTGGTCAAATACCTTATGGTTTTAATTAATTTATCTCAAATTAATCAATTAAAGAAAATGTCGTATTGGACATGTAATATTGATAAGAGATGATATTGATCCATAGTATTATAAATAAAATATATTTACAAGTTAAGAATTTTCACATAATTAGGAATATTCTTATGTATCTTTGAAAATGTATATATGTTTACCTCATATATTAATTCTTTTATAATCATATAATAATAATAATTAAAATAAAGTTATAATAAAGTTAATTATTATGTTTTTCTAATGTGGACAATCTAAGATGTCTTATATGGTAATTGTTTTGATGGTTTTTATTGATGCCTATGGGTATCAATAATTATTAAGTGGATGATAGAGATTTATCTTCCATGGAATATTCTAGAATATTCTTAATTATGCCCTTTCTACATTTTTAATTAAAAAATGTTATATAAACATGAGTTGTGTTTTTTTGGGCACATGGTATTAATAATCTATGGTTGTTATTGTAACAAAGTCTATTTACAAATTAAAAATCTTGGCTATAAAGTGAGGGTGAATCTCCATGGTTAAGAATCTTGTTACATGTTTTTTAAATACATATGTGTTTAACTCATATATTAATTCTTTTCATAATTAATAATTAATAATAATAATAATTTAAAATACATGATAATTTATTTAAATTTCATGATTTTTAAATTTTTTTGGCAATTTGAGATATGTAATAAAGTAAGTGTTTTTATGCCTATCGTGTTTACTAACCATTTAATTTATATGACTTGGCTAGTAATTTAATTATTTTTTTTATCATTTTTTTAATCTTGACAATATAAGGTGTACCATGAAGTAAGTGTTTTGATGTCTATTTGGTTTTACCAATCATTTAATTTATATAACTATACTAATTACGATGACTACCATAATATCTCAACAAATATCAGTGAATTAAATTAAGAAATGACAATAATTAAACTTAAATTTTACCTTTAATACTCATTCATATAAGATTCAAAATAATTTGAAATTAACTTTTAATTATTTTAATTAATAATTTAAAACTTAACTTTTAAACATTTTCAAATTAATATTATTATTAAAGTTATCAATTTTATTTCAATTTTTTTAATTAAAGCTATCTAAACAAATATTTAGTTCAATTTATTAAAATTAATTGATTTTAAACTTAACTTTAAAGCATTTCAAATTGATATTAATTAAAGCTATCTAAACAAATATTTAGTTCAATTTATTAAAATTAATTGATTTTAAACTTAACTTTAAAGCATTTCAAATTGATATTAATTAATTAAAACTATTTAGATGATTAATTAAAGTTATTTAGATGATTTCAGATGTAACTTATTCTTATAACAACTTTTACCTATTTTACTTAAAAAAAAATGCCTCATGTAGCCTATCTAGAAAAATTGAACTAAACATTCTTTCCAATCAATATTAATTAATTAACAATATTAATATTTAATAATTTATATATTAATAGTTTTATGCATTAATATAATGTGAATTTCATATCTTATTTACCTATACTAATTAATTAAAAATATTAATATTAATAATTTATACATTAATAGTTTTATGCATTAAATAATAGTGTGAATTTTATATTTTTTTACGTAGTAAGCAATTAATTCTAATATAACTATTAATCAATTTTAATACTCATCCACTTATTTTAAAAATTAAAATTGATATATATTATTTTTCTTATTGGAAGATCCCCTAAAGAAATTTGGGAAGAAAGAATTTGTATTTTCTGCCATAAAAGTGTGGTGGAGAGGGAATGATACTTTGTAATGGAGCGTACAACATATAAGGATATCTACATTCAATATGAAAACAATCTAAAGATTAACATCATGCACCATATATTTGACAAAAATAAGATCAATCAAATTACTAACTTTTTAGTGAAAACTCGTGACAAAAATTCCCACATCAAAAAAATATGAAAACAACTGCAAATTATTATTCTTTTGGATCCATTAAACTACTCTAAATATGTCATTAAAATCATTCATTATATATATAATTGTGATGTAAAATTGACTTTGCCCACTGTGGAATAGTAAAAAGTTCTTAGAATGTTGATTGATGTTGATTGAACCTTGTGTGCTGTACATGGGTGAACCGTGCCAAGAAGTCACTGGATGCGTGTGAATCTCCTTACGTATACCGGTGTCTGCCTGCCTGGCCTAACTTTATTCCTTCCTTTCTAAAGGAAAAAACTTAGACTTTCCGAAATCATTCCTTGTAAATGGGTAAGTGCGGTGGGGAAAGGGTGGTGTGCAAGAAAACCGACGAGATTCAACTTACGGTATATTCGATTTAGATGTCAATTTAGTTCTGTCAAACATCAGATTCACATTGGGGATGGCACATCGCTTCGTTTAAAAATACAGAAGTTACATATTCTACTGGGAATACATTTACTGTGTAGAACAAGAAAAAGAAAGGGGGACGTACATACCCTGTCCAAAGAATTGATGCTCTATATGGTACCTGATACCATACAGATTATCTGAAACAAAATGGAGAATGAAGCTGCAACACCACAATTGCTGAAAAATTGATCTAATAATGATAACAATGGCGGAAAAAAAATGAGACCAGAGACGATGAATATATGCAGGCGCAGTGGGTCGATGTATTAAGCCTTCCCCTCCATTCTGGCACGCGTGACTCCAATGCAAGCATCCACAAAATCGGTTTCGAGGAAGTCGGAAGACAGTATCTGCAACCGATCGGCGAGGCCCCTTTTGAACACCTGAGAAATAAAGAGTCTCCCATACCTTTTGATGCGATTCGTCACAGGCTTCACGCACAGAATCGGGTTATCCGCCTGCGGAGTGACCGTATTTTCCACGCGGTAAAAGAACTTCCGCGACGACACAGCCGGCTGGTTCGCCAGATTCTTCACATTGCTCTCGAATTTGGTGTACGGAAGATCCGTATCTATCCAGTCGTCTTTCAAATGGGCGGAGCTCCACAGCGGCGAGCCGGCGGCGGGCGCGGGGGCCTTGGACGGCTTCCATATGCAGATGACCCTTCGCGGCAGCAAATCCGCCAGAGTTTTGGCGAACACGCCGTGGTCCTGGGGGATCAGGAAATCGCCGAGCTGTTCCAAGAGCCACTCGTCCAATTTGGGCGGATCCTCGTGGCCGTATTCGGTCCTGATCTCCAACACGATGAATTCCGAGTGGGTTTCCGACAGAAAACGCTTTATGTCGTTGACAACCACGTCAATTTTGTAGGTCTTTAGTATCCCGTGACAGACGTGCCAATTCTTTTCCACCCGAATATCGAAGACTCTGCACCCGTTGAGCAACTGGTGATAGATGGAACACGACTGGCAGCGCGCGAAGGGGCGGGACACACAGGGAATGCCGATTTTGTTGGTGGCGGAGTCGTGGGTTCCCGGCCAAACTATGTCCTCGATTTTCAGATCCCGCCCGGTTTCCTCGGCCAGTAACTTAGACATCCATTCTTTGTGATCCGTGGTGTGGAAATCTGAACCCGGGAAATCGGTTCCTTCCGTTCGCTGTAACTCCCCCAGTTGCTTCTTTTCTCGCCATACCTGTTTCTGTTTCGAGATCTGGCCTCCCATTTCGCCCTGTACCCAATAAAATATAATGCTTATTTTATGCTCCCCAAGCACAGAGATGCCTGTGAGGGCAGGTGGGAGGAAGAGGAGGAGGAAGGGCGGGTGGGTACGCAATATGCATTGGTGGATGAATTAGACCACCAAATATAAAAAAAATAACCAGTTTTTGTTGAAAGGAAAGCTTTGCTTCTGGCGGATAGACGACATGGACCTGGTCTAGTCAAGTGAAAGTTATGTGATGTGATGTGTCATCTCTCTGCCAGCTGGCCCGCGCTGTTTCAGATGCTGTCACCGTACCATAGGAGGCTCCTCGCACACGTTTGTTGCGCGTTTGTTACACGTGGGCCCGCGCGAGGATTGCGCACCCACGCTGGAGAATTATTGCTACATTTGAAAAAGCGTCATTATCAGTGGACGTATTCGTGGATTCCACTGCAACGTGGATCGCGGAAGATTCTGTGGATATTCCTGTATTTGGTTGACTCTTGATTACTGTGAAGGGCCAAAGCAAGCGTATAAAAAAATATGTAGCTAGTATATGTTAACTACTTTTTTTCCTCTTCCGGCGGCGGTGGTAAAAAATTGTGATCTATAGTAACTTAAAACAGTTATAACCGTATAAATGAATTTAGCATTCATAAAAACCAATAATATTTAAATTTGGCAAACTAAATTTATATTTTTTGAATTTTAAGTGAAATTGTCTAAAAAGGGGAAAGCCCAAAAATTAAATATAGATTATACTAAGTTTAAAATATATATGGTTAGTGAAGAGTTATTACACTATTCATTGGTATTTGTCAGTGTTTTAATATTGATAATTAACCATGAAATTGATTAATGGTAAATAATATTAAGATGGTGTTATACATTGTTTATAGGTA
>APFE030964796.1:0-18884 GCA_000404065.3 Pinus taeda | reverse complement strand
ATGGCACAGAGGGTTAAACATTATATTACACATCTCTCGACACAAAAAAATACAAATAAAATGTCATTATCTTTTATTTTGGTTTTACCAAGTGAATTTTTAAAAGGGTTGTTTATATGGGAATTTTTGAAAAGTATTCCGGTTTATTTTCCTATCTAATTTGTCTAGAATCAGACATAGATTTATTGAAATCACAAGTTTGACGGGTGAACTCTTCACAATCAAAGTGCCTTAGGAAGTTTTTTTCGAGGTTTTCAATCTTTATCTGTGGGAAACTCTAAAAATTTTCACATATAGACAACTCCTTTTTAAAATAGTAGAATTATGAAATTTGTTAACTTGTTTTACTTCAGGGAAAAAATAAACTTCCCTATTTTTCCATTCACAATTGATTATAAATTAAAATAAATAAATATGATAATATATGATTTTTTTAATTTAATATTTTAATATTATTTTTATATGAATTTAACTACAACACATTATTAATGTTGTTTATAAACTTATAGGGTATATACATTTATGATATTTATTTCAACCCATTATATATATTTAATAACCATTATTACATAATAAATTTATTTTATATTATAATAATATTTATAAAAATTAATTTTGTTTTTTTTTTTATTTATATTATTGAAATATTTTAATGGGTTTTTGTGATTCTGTTAAGAAATTATATTTTAATATAGTATGTATTAAAATGTATATTTTGTTTGTATTATTAAGATCATATGATTAAATATATTTTTATATTATTTTTTGAACTTTTCTTTATTTTTGTTTATTTTTATTTTCCTTTATGTTATTGGATAGTTTCTAATTAATTATTTATTTATTTTACGTAGTAGATGATGATGATGATGATAATAATAATAATACAAAATTTTTCTACGTGTTTCTTTTAACAAAAATAAAAAAAGAATGTTAAAAAATAAATAAAAAAATTTACTATAACGTACTATTTTATTAGTTTTCTTAGTGATTATTAGGACTTTACTATCACATCTCTACTATAATTATGTGATCTGTGGATCTCACTATCCATCCTTATTGATGATGAACCTCAGTACATGTTCACGTCTTTTTTAAATTTATTTTAGTTAAACATTATGGAAATTATTAAAATATAATTATTAATAAAATTAATAATAATTATTATAAAAATATCATTATTATTATTATCACTTTTTATTAAATTTAATTAATTATTATAAAAATAAATATTTCTTATTATAATATAAAATAATTTTAATAAATTCAAAAAAAATTATAATCTAATAATTAAATATTATTGTTAATATTTAAAAAAAAAAATATTGTTGGTATAAATATCAATAAATGTGGTTGATATACGTCTATCGACATTTATCAACCACATTTTATAATATCAAGGGAATAATATTAAACCCAAGGTATATAAACCCTAAGATAAATATTATAAACCCTAAAATAAACATTGTTAACCATGGTTAATTTTCATATTGGGACAATCCTTGTCAGAATGTGACATTGGACAATGGTTGACCATGATTAATTCCATATCGAAACAATCTTTGCCACAATGCGACATTGGACCATGGATGACCATGGTTGACTTTTATATTGAGACAATCTTTGTTACAATTCGACGTTGGACCATGGTTGACCATGATTGATATTATAAACCCAAGGTAATGATAAACCCCAAGGATTAATACTAAAAACCCAAGGGATTATAAACCTAAGGGAGTAATAATAAACCCAAGCGAATAATATAAACACAAGGTATATTAACCCTAAGGTAAATATTATAAACCCCAAAATAAACATGGCTGACCATGGTTTACCATGCTTGATTTTCATATTCAAACAATCTTTGTTACAATGCAACGTTGGACCATGCTTGACCATGACTGATTTTCATATGAAGACAATCTTTCTCACAATGCGACATTAGAGCATGGTTGACCATGATTGATTTTCATATTGAAACAATCTTTCTCACAATGCGACACTTGACGATGGTTGTCACAATGTGACGTTGGCCCATGAGACAATCTTGATGAAAATGTGACTATGGTTGACCATGATTGATTTTCATATTGAGACAATCTTTCTCACAATGCGACGTTGGACCATGATTGATCATGGTTGATTTTCATATTGAGACAATCTTTTTCTAATGTGGCATTGGACCATGGTTGACCATAATTGATCATGGTCGACCATATTTGACTGATGTTGACCATGATTAATCATGGTTTATGATGGTTGACAATGGTTGAGAATGGTTGATTTTCATATTGAGACAATCTTTATTGCAAAGTTATATTGGACCATGACCATGATTATAAGCCCAATGGATACATATTAAGCCCTAGGATTAATATTATAAGCATTATGAATAATATTATACCCTAGGAATATGAACCCTTAGATTAATAAACCCAAGGGATTGATATATAAACCCAAGGGATTAATACTAAAATCCCAAGGGATTATAAAACCAAGGGATTATAAACCCAAGGGAATATTATTAAACCCAAGGGACTAATATTGTAAACCCAAGGTATATAAAATTGAAGATAAATATCATAAACCCTAAAATAAACATGGTTTACCATGGTTGTTTTCATATTGAGACAACCCTTGTCACAATGCAATGTTGGACCATGGTTGAGCCATGATTGCTTTTCATATCGAGACAATCTTTGTCACAATGCGACATTGGACCATTGTCTACCACGGTTGATTTTCATATTGAGACAATCTTTGTCACAATGTGACATTGGACTATGGTTGACCATGATTGACTATGATTGATATTATAAACCCAAGGGATTAATACTAAAAACCCAAGGGATTATAAATCTAAGGGAATAATATTAAACCCAAGAGAATAATATAACACAAGGTATATAAACCCTAAGATAAATATTATAAACCCTAAAATAAACATAGTTGACCATGGTTGATTTTCATATTCAGAGAATCTTTGTGACAAAGCGATGCTGGATCATGCTTGACCATGGTTGATTTTCATATGAAGATAATCTTTGTCACAATGAGACACTAGACCATGGTTGATTTCCATATTGCGACAATCTTTGTCACAATGCGACGTTGGACCATGGTTTACCATGGTTGTCATAATGTGACGTTGGAGCATGAGACAACCTTTGTCACAATGTGACCATGGTTGACCATGATTGACTTTCACATTGAGACAATCTTTCTCACAATCCGACATTCGACCATAATTAACCATTGTCGACCATGTTTGACCAATGTTGACCATGATTGACCATGATTGACCATGGTTGACGATGGTTGACAATGGTTGATAACAGTTGATTTTCATATTGAGACAATCTTTGTCACAATGTGACGTTGGACCATGGTTGACCATGATTATAAACCCAAGGGATTTATATTAAACCCTAGGATTAATATTATAAACCCTATGAATAATATTATACCCTAGGAATATGAACCCTAACATTAATAAGCCCAAGGGATTGATATTATAAACCCATGGGAATAATAAATCTAGGGGATTATACTAAACCCCAAGGGATTATAAACCCAAGGGAATAATATTAAACCCAAGGTATATAAACCCTAAAATAAACATGGTTTACCATGGTTGATGTTCATATCGACATGATCCTTGTCACAATGCGACGTTGGACCATGGTTGAGCATGACCAATTTTCATATCGATAAAGTCTTTGTCATAATGTGACATTGGACCATGGTTGATTTTCATATTGAGACATTATTTGTCATAATGAGGTGCTGGAATATGGTTGACCATAACTAACCATGGTCGACCATGTTTGACCAATGTTGACCATGGTTGACGATGGTAGATAATGGTTGAACATGGGTAATTTTCATATTAAGACAATATTTGTCACAATTGGATGTTGGACCATGGTTGACCTTGATTATAAGCCCAAGGGATTTATATTAAACCCTAGGATTAATATTATAAACCCTATGAATAATATTATACCCTAGGAATATGAACCCTTACATTAATAAATCCAAGGGATTGATATTATAAACGTAAGGGAATAAGAAACCTAAGAGATTAACATTAAAACCCTTAGAGATTATAAACACAAGGGAATAATATTAAACCCAAGGGATTACTATTATAAACCCAAGGTATATAAACCCTAAGATAAATATTATAAACCCTAAAATAAAATGATAAATATCATAAACCCTAAAATAAACATGGTTGACCATGGCTGATTTTCATATTGACAAAATCCTTGTCACAATGCGACATTGGACCATGGTTAAACATGGATGATTTTCACATCGAGACAATCTTTGTCACAATGCAATGTTGAACCATGGTTGATTTTCATATTCAGACAATATTTGTCATAATGTGATGTTGGACCATGGTTGACCATGATTGATATAATAAACCCAAGGAAATAATACTAAAAACCTAAGGGATTATAAATCCAAGGGAATAATATTAAAGCTAAGGGAATAATATTAAACTCAAGGGAATAATATAAATACAAGGTATATAAACCCTAATATAAATACTATAAACCCTAAAATAAATATGATTGACCGTGGTTTACAATGGTTGATTTTCATATTGAGACAATCTTTATCACAATGGGATGTTGGACCATGGTTGACCATGATTGATTTCCATATCAAAACAATCATTGTCATATTTCAACTTGTTATTTTTTTTTTTCCACAAAAATGACATAGTATTCTTTGCAATAAGAAAATTCTTTCTTACGTTCTAGCACTACATCTTTTCTTTAAAAGAAAACAAATAAACATCAACATTATATAGTAATAATGCAACAACTTGCTCAAGTATGATAGAAATAATTTTTCTTTCTTTTGCTATACTCCATATCTTATAAGTTTACATATATGTTATGATTTCATTAGTCTACGGTCTCCAGTTGCCGTGGGTCCTTATAAATAAATTTCCTTTAAAGGTACAACCTCTCCAGCCATATCTATTTGCAGTGTTTGTAAATTTTTTCTATGAATGATAAACGCAAATGGAACCATACGATACTCGGATACTCAATATAATATAATTAAGCCATGGAAGGTTTATATTCATGATTTTTTCTGACAGTTAATGTGTATATACAGTCATATGTTTTCCAAGAATAATACAGTCTCGTTTATTCGCCGAACAATTTATTTCTTTATCTCCTGGAGAGATTTTATTCTTTTCTGGATATGAACTTCGTACTCGTGTGTCCTTCTAGACATGAAACTATTGTAACCTTTTTTCTTAATTTTTTCAGAAAAGATTTATTTAGATGTGCAACTCAGATTTTGTTGTTTAAGAGCAAGCGTTTTTAAATAAACTACTTGCAGATTTGGTTACCCCTGTTCTAGATATTTGTAGAAGATTAAAGTTAAATGTTAATACAAAGCACATGATCTTATTTGAGAGTAGTTTTAATGATGAGAAGGAATATGAATTAAAACCATCTTTCAGTTTCAAAATTGACTTAAAATTGCTTTTGATTAGCTAAGATTTAGATACATTTTTCAATAAATAAAGAAAATAAAACCAAATACTCCTATTAAAACATTGGATGGCCAAATGATCCAATTTTATTATTTAAATGTAATGTTGTTGCTATATATTGTAATTTAAAAATTGTATCAATAAATATTAGACATTTATTATTAAGAACAAATTAAATTGAAAAAAATCAATTTTATTTTTTATATAATAAATTTCATAAAATAAATATTTAAATATTAATGATTTATTAATAATTAATAAATGAGCACTTAAAAATGATGACATGTGAAATGTTTTAATATCAAATAACTTTTTAATTATGATTTTTATATATGAATTTAAATGAATTTCTCTTTGTTTTTGTCTTAATAAGTTAATCGTTTTTCCATTATGATATTGGATAATTTTCATGTGGATATTTTTTTGACATTGAAAAGAATGATAACAAGTTAATAATTATTTATTTAATATTCAATGATGGCAATTTTTTTTGGAGTCGTCTATGGAGGCGAAGGAATTCCCGGACGACCAAAAGTGGCCGAAATTTGGGCAAAAAAATTTCAAAATATCTCGTAGATGCAGTGTTTGAATCATGTTTTTGATGGTGGAAATGGATTCAACACCATCAAAAACGTCTAGGGCACCTAAAATTATGAATTTTGACAACTTTTACTTGGATTACAAAAATCCCTATCAGTTTTTTTTCAAAATATGGCCAGAATTTCTATAACTTTCAAGGCAAAAAAACATAATTTTTAGACTACGATATTTTTTTATATAATGCTCATATTATAGTACGCATGCCATGTCATTAGAGTATAGATTGATATAATGATAGTTGTACAAATTGTACACATGTTATTTTTACATTTTTTTTCAAATTTATATTTTTAAATTATTTTTTTGTAAATTAAAAAATAAAACCCATAAAAATTGTCTATTCAATACCTTAAACCAACGATAAAAATGAATTTTTGAATTTAATTACAAGCCATTTGTGTTTATGGTACATAATAATTAATATATAATGTTATTTTTCAAATTATTTATATTTATTTTACATAGTAATTAGTGATATAGTACATAGTAATTAGTAATAAAGTACACAAAGCTCGACTATTGCCATCATTACACAATAAGAGGGGAGTCATTTTAGCCAATCATATTTGAGATAAATAGAAATAAATTTTATTTAAAAATAATAAATTTTATTTCATAATGTTTTTTTTTTGTGTGTGTGTAAATCAGCTTGTTATATTAGATCAAAAATACATAGTTTACAAAAATTCTGCCAGAGCAGACACAGACCTCCTTCTGCTTATCGCTGGCCATTTAGATTATCACTGAACCCTGGAGCGCACCACGCAGGGTGGCGAAGGAATGGGGATCATAAAAAATAAACATTACATCTATTCGATTCCATACAAGTTTAAGGGCCGCAGAAGAGGAGCCCAGAACTAAAACCAACCAAAAAACCACAGGCATGAGCAAAAAGAAACACAGTCAGAAAACATGCATAACAGACCGTTGAGACTCAGAATGTGTCCAGAACTATATAGTTTTTGGAGGTTTCCTGCGCTGTCGATGCCTTGGCCTGACTTGCCTGAGATGGCGAGGGAAGAGCACTTTGGTGAACACTTTTGAGCCCCTCCGTAGATTCCCCGGCATTTCGGGCATCCTGATTGATGGTGTGCCTCAGTAGACTGATGAGAACAGAGAGTTTTTTCGAGACTGTGTCAAATTGCTGTTCGAGGCTGCTGATTTTGAAATCTAATCCTTCTAGAATGGCCATGTGTTCCTCATTTGTGACTGCTATTGTTTGCTGGGCTTGCCGCACCTGGTTGGCATAATCCCCTTGCATGCTGATGGCCTTAGCCAGCATTGTCTTCATTCTCCACATTTCGGTCTGAGTTCTCAGAAATTGTGTAGCCCGCGTAGTAACAGTGCCTGGGTCCTGCACCCAGTCCATGTCCTTTTCCACCTCCTGTGGTTCCAGACTCTTCTCCTCTTCACTGACGATGGCCTCTAACTCTTCAATCTTCCGCTTCTCCTTTTGGGAAGTGCGAGTCTCATACACTGCTCTAGCTATTTTCAATTCCCGATTTGCCGAGGCATTCCTGCTTCCCTGACTCGCCATAGTCCCCCCTTCACCTAACTGAACGCCCTTCGCCTTGAGGATACGGGAACCGATATTCCACTTGCCGCTTGAAGAAATGGTGACCTTTCTAATGCTCGGGTTCCTTTAAATAGATGGAGCTGCATGAATAACCGGAAACAATTCGGCCACTACCCATTTGCTTGCCTGTTAGATCATCATTATTGCTTATTAATGGGTTGTAATTCCATTGATGATCCTTCGCTCTGCCTCTGCGATCTCCTATCCTGATCGTTTCCGTAATTCTCCAGGTGTCCCATCGCCCGTAATGGTAATGACGACGATCTCCTTTCGTGATCATAGTTCCATTGAGTTTTACCTTCGCCTGCTTGAGCATTGAATGCTCCTGTCCATTCTGTCCTTCATACTTCTGCAGTCCTTTAATACTCTCATCAGCATACATGATTATCATTATCATATCGTTATGCTCGCGTCAAACCCCGCCCTCTCGAACCTACCTTTCACTCATGAAGTCCTGCCTTGAGAGCAGGGTACATTTGTTATTAATTCCGAGCAGCTGACGTCCTGCCAACAGCTGTCCCAAATCTTGGTGGGGTTCTCTATTCTGACGTTTGCCAAGTGGTCTGCAACAGTGTTGGCCTTGCGGCGTACCGCCTGAAAGACTAAACCTTTCAGCCATCCTAAGTGTTCTGTTATGTTCTCTGTTACTTTTGCTAATCGCCAGTGATGCGTTACCTTACTTGCCTTTGCTCCCGCATACATCCTTTTGGCTGCTGTGATAGCAAGCTGGGAATCCCCCTCAATCACTGGAGCTCCCCCTTGTAAGTTTCTCAAAATTCTGAGCCCCTGTTCCAATGCTGTAAATTCCATCTCATTATTTGTCCCTTCCCTTAAGGCTCTGCTGTAGATATGTATGATTTCCCCTTCGCTGTTCCTTATGATGCCTCCAATGCCAACGAGACTAGGATTGCCTCTCGATGCACCATCGAAATTCAACAATTTAATTTCATAATGTTAAACTTTAAATAGATTTTAATTTTTTTAGTCATAAAACTAATAACAAATCAATAAGAAATTAAATACGTTATATCACAAATATAATAACATATATATTTTGTCTCAAATATAAAGATTTTTCATTTTGGAGAAGAGTGTGTCTCAAACCATTATTGGATAATCCTATTTTTGGAATAGCATTTACCACTATAAAATCTTTTCTCATCTTATATACGGTCTCACATTTATTTTAAGAGTCGGTCCACAAAAAAAGTATTTTGACTTGCTCAATGTTTTAGACTTTGAAATGTTTAGAAAGAAATAAAAGGCCTAAGTTAATTTTGAAAAGGCATGTAAAGGATATAATGTTGGTAGGGAGGGAACATACCATTTTGGAAATAAAATCATAGATTTCTATTAAATTAGTTTTTGGATAAAGAATTATTAAATAATAAAATTGAGGGTTGTTGCTTAAAATTTCATTAAGAAGAAAGAAAAGAAAGTCAATTTTGAAGATGGTGGGTTACTTCAAGATGATCATTAATTGAAAAGGGTAAATTTGTTGGTCACCTTAATCATTAAAGAAATAAGGAACAAGTTTATAAATATCTTTTCAATCATATTTTTTAAAATATAATATATATAACTTTATTTTATTAAAAAGTTTTCTATATAATAGAAGCCTTTCCATAAAACAGATTCAATCCCTATATTGATTAATTACGACATGTGAAACTAGTCTCTACGTTGTTTTCTTTTTTGGTTTTTATTAATGGTGACATTCTAAAAGTAAGTGTATTTAAATTATTATTGATTAATTACGACATGTGAAACTAGTCTCTACGTTGTTTTCTTTTTTGGTTTTTATTAATGGTGACATTCTAAAAGTAAGTGTATTTAAATTATTATAATATTATGAATAATTATTTTTATTAAATTTATCATTTTATTTACTTTAATTTTTTTTAATTTAAAAATATTATTTTAAACATATTTAGTAAAGATAGTGTTAGATTTTAAATATATAAACATGACTTTGGTAATTTATAATTTTTATCATTTTCAATATGATAAATAAATATATATTATTTTAATAATTAATTTAATTTATTTATTTTAGTATGATATTTTAAATAAATCGTTGATATTAAGGTCTTCAAGAAAACCATGTGTCATAAATGTATTTTTGTTTAAAGTTTTGGGTGACTTTTTCACTCATTTTTAGGGGCTTGAAGTTTATTGTTGATGTGAAGAGTGTTAGACACCTATATATAGATGATGTTAAAATATAAATGTAAGAGAATGTTAAAATATAACCGTAAGAGATGGAGAGAAGATTAAATAAACTAGATGGGAAGGAGCTGGTGATTAAATTTAATTTTATTAAATGGGATCTAACAATAAATGATTAAAAATTAAATATTTTTTTTGACTTGAATAATAATAAGAAAGTAATTTTTTTTTAAATATATGAAAGGGCATATTGAGGAAGAATGTAAAAATATTCAAAAAATTAGAAAAAATTAAATAGATTATTAAAGAATTAAAGATATCAAAAAATAGAAATACTTATTATTTTGAAGGATAACAAATTATAAATTTGGCTTTAATAACACGAAGATAATTCTTATTATATTAGAAAAAGTAATTCAAAGAGGAATATAAATTCTATTTTTAAATTATTTTAGAGGATGATCAAAATTAAATGGGTAAACATAAAGATAGGAAAACAAATTATTAATTATAAAAAAGGAAGTTTTAGATTATTAGAATATATATCAAAATAAACTTGATTATACGAATTAAAATATAAAATGATTTTTAACTTGGTAAAAATAATTTAGTTAAGTTGATCATTAAAACTTGGTTAAAAGAATATAATCATAAGAATTGAAAACTAAGGAATTAAAAGGACCATTAATGCAAATAGAAATGTTAATTTATCATTTTGATATTGAATAAGAAATTAATAGGAAAAGGAAGTCGAATTAAAAGGAAGAAAGAAAGAGCGCTAGCAAGAAATAAAAAATTAATGGGAAAAAATGATAATTAAATTAAAATTGAATTAAAATTAAATTAAACTAAATAATAATTAAATAAATTTAAATTAAATTAAACTAAATGGAAAACAATTATAGGAGGATAGAAGAGAATATTCAAAGGGTGGAAAACAAGAAGAAGGGGAAAGGAATGGAAGAAAATAGGGAGGGGCAGGGGGCTAAGAGGGGTAAGGACTTGAATTAAGGGGTCAACATTTAGAGGAAAGGAAATGAATAATAGGTTTCTAAGATTGGCTTAAATGATACCCATCATCGTGATTAACGTTATTAGGTTGTTTTTCAATTTCAAGGGCTTCCCTAATGACTAAGTTGGAATGGAAGGGTGCGGAGGCTAGGATTTTGGTTTTATCAAAACTAATAAGATGATTGGTCTTATGGGAGTTTTCGGTGATGGTGGATTTAGCAATGCGGTTGTGGTAGGTGTCAACCATATGTTCTTTGAGATGAGATTTAAAGGATCTACCAGTTTTTCCTGAGTAAGACTTACCAAAGGACCAAGGTATTTCATAGACTCCAGAGCCTAGCATAGGGTTGTTTTTGTCCTTAGCTGATCTGAAGAGATGACTAAGGGTTTTACTAGGTTTGAAAAATGTTTGTATGCTCTTTTTAGAAAGAATTTTGGAAATATGTTCAGTAACTCCTTGAATGTATGGTAAGGTTACCTTGGCTAAAGGAGGGGAATTAGAATGAGTTTTAGGCTAGGGGTGGAGAGAAGAATGAAAGGCTTTGTTAATTTGGGATATGGAATAACCATTGGATTTAAGGGCTTTGGTAAGATGGTATTTTTCTTTGGGAAATAATTGAGTAGAGGAGATCCGTATGGCTTTGGAAATAAGGGTTTTAAGTACAACAATTTTTTAATAAAAAGTATTACATGGAAGCGCATATTTGTCTTTTTAAATTATTTTGATGACAAAATGATCAATACTTAATTTGTACATAGTCTAACAAAAAAACTAAATGACTCTTTGTCGAACATTTTTTCTAGTCAATTGTGTGCAAAATCTAGTAGAGATTTTTAAGAATCATAAATTTAAGTAGTTTAATCTACAAAGTTCCCGTGCCTCAAGGTTTTCTAGGGTTCTGAATCTATTATGCATTCAAAAGTGCATTTTAAACAATAAGAAATCACAATCTTACTCGAAATTGTATAGCCATAATTAGGTGAAAAAATCCATTTTTCTTATTAGTTAGACTACTCCCTTGATTTGAATACTTGATAATTATTTATATTTTTTTAGATAGACTTTCTATTTAAGATTTAATTTAAAAAGGAATAAACACACAAGTTAAAAATGGTTTTAATTAAAAACAAAATATTAATAAATGACATGTTATAAACTAATCATTTGGCCTTTAATTCTTCTTTTAATCTTCTTTTGGTGTCCTCTTAGGTTTCCTTTGAGATCTTGAAGTACATGTTGTGGCAACATATGATTCACAACTTGAATTCTAGTACCAGCATTAATGCCCAAACCTGGAGCATTATAATTGAAGATAGATAACAAAAAATATATGGAATTTTTTTCCTTATTTACCACTTAAACAAATTCAAGTGTGGATTGAGAAAAATGAAGAATTCAAATAAAATTCTTGATGTGAAAGTTGAACCGATAGTATTTCTAGTATCATAAGCTACTTCTTGTTGCATAGCTAGAAATAATTGTTTACCTTGATCCAACATATTGACCAAGATGGCAGGGATTGATACCTTGAGAGTGTGTGTAACAACAGAAGAATATTTTAATAGAGAGAGTCTCTAGCCCTATCTCTCGATAGCCAACTAAAAGGAAATACTTTTTCCATTTCACAAATCGAGTTGGCAAGCCTGGCCATAAATGTGGTTATGAATGGTGGCTCCACTCAGTACTCACTGCATTAGTGCCAATCATATGAATTCCTTGTCAATCGTAGATGTTTTGAGATGCATACCCACAACTCATTGGGGCAAGATAAGTCATAGGAACAAAGCTTTTAGAAATATCAGGTAGACACCTAAACCTAAAATTTTCCAAATAAAATGTGCAAAGATAAATCCAGTTTGGAAATATCGTTATGTGGTTTTAAATAAAACCCATTTGAAGAAGCCTTGGGATTTTAAGTGTGGTATGATCCCTCATTATGACTTCTTTGTTGCATCCATCTAAATATTCTTATTATTTTAAATAAAACCCATTTGAAGAAGTCTTCTAATTTTGACTATGGTATGATCCCTCATTGTGATATTGTTGTTGCATTTGTTTTAATCTTCATGGAAAACAAAAACTAGCTACTTCATCACGAAGGAAGGATTAGTCCTCGAAACCCTAACCACACCAAAATTATTATTTTAAGATCTAGCTACTTCTACCCTATTACTCATTGTTATCCTGCTTCTTATAGAAATTGCAAGAAATGTGCTATTGCTAATGAAATCAGTCTGAAATCAAGAGACAAAAATTTCTTCTACTATGTTGCGGAAATGAAAACATGCGATAGAAACACATGTAATAAAATGCAACCATCAAAACATAAGGAACATAATGATTTTACAGGGGAACCCAACTGGGAAAAACCCCTCCACTACTTTGCATTAATTCAGATGAGAATATGGATCAATTAAAATTTCTTGCTTCAATCCTAAGGCACACCTTGCAATGAAATTTTGATCTCCTTCTCACTGACCTGCTCTAATAAACACTTAGCCAATTAAAGCCTCATACTTCCTCCTATTTCCTTGTGCAATCCAGAAGGAAATTAACTCCTAAATAATAGGGAAATTAAATATTTCCTTGCACAATTGCTAGAGGAATTAACCACTCGCTCAATGCAAAAGTATGTACACTCAACTAATATACAATTGATAATTACAATGTGCCTTTTCCTCTACTCCAACTAGGAAATTTGAATTCCATGCATGGATGGGTTTATTTTTAGTAAATTGATTAGTTAATGGAGAGATCAGTGAGATAAAAACTATTATAACTATTCAACTAGACTCCTACGGACTCCAATAAAGACTATAGCTTAGTTAACTGAGTTTACCTAACTATAACTCCACTAGATTACTAAATTTATCAACCCATGCACAACTATACTTCTAGCCTATAAATCAAATTTACTAACTTAACTAGGAGACAAAGCCATCTCATTCCATAAAATTGCAATCCAAGTCATCCGACTGGTGTGGAAAATCAAATCTCCATTTGATTAAGGCAAAAGTCAAATGGAGACTTTTCTTGCTACATTTTAACACTTGCTCTTAGCAAGAAAAGGGTTCTACACCACCCCTCTCCTACTCTTGAGGGACTCAAATTTGCCTCTTGACAATGCCTTTGTCAAAATATCTGCATCCTGTTCCTCTATGGGAATGTATTGCACCATTATGATTCTCCTTTTCGCACAATCTCTCCAGTGATTGTACTTGATATCAATGTGCTTGGACTTGTCATGAAATATTGGATTTTTAGAGAGTTTGATACAACTCTAATTGTCACAGTAAATTATAGTAGGATCCATCTCCCTACCACACCTCCAAACCAAGGAAATAATGCATCAGGCCCATGTCCTTCATCTCTAACTCTCTTGCAAGGTCCTCCTTGCAAGACTTGATCAACTTCTGATCCCCTGTCAGTATCAAGTCATCTACATACATGACTAGAATGATCAATTTTCCATTTGCCACAATGTAGTAGAGATTGGAAGATGCTTTACACTTGGTGAAGCCCAATCCACTAAGATATTTGTCGATCTAAGTCTACCAAGCACAGGGTGCTTGCTTGATACCATAAAGGTATCTCTTCAGTCTACACACACGTGTCTCCCTATTAAATGTCTCAAACCCCTCAGGCTTCTCTATGTAAATCTCTTCCTCAACCACCCCTTTGAGGAAGGCAATGTTCACATCCATTTGGTGGATCTTCCACCCCATCTGCGCAACTAATGCTAGAATGGTTATGATGGAGAAGTATATCACCACAAGGGAAAATGCCTCCTCATAATCGACTCCCTCTACATGTGAGAAGCCTTTGGCCACAAATATGGCCTTGTACTTCTAGATACTGGCATCAACTGCATGTTTAGATTTGTATATCCATGTGGAACCAACCGATGACTTGTTCTTATGACTCGACACCACCTCCCATACATTGTTATTCATAATGGAGTCATACTCCTCCATCATGGAATCTACCCACACTAGTTGGGAAAATGCCTCCTCAAATGAAGAAGGCTCAAAATCAATGAGTTCTATCATAAATTCCATATAACCAATATACCTGTCTAGTGATCTCCTTTGCTTGGGAAAGGATGTAGGAGCTCCCACATGCTCCTATGCATCCTGCACCAACCTGTCATTCTATTTAGTTCTCTTCCTCCCCTCTCTGGAAGATTCTGGTTGAGTGGGTGCCTCCATTCTACCTCCTTTACGCTCCTCCACATGTGGTTTCTCCACAACACCCTGAAGCTATGACTAAGGCTCCTTCTTTGGAGCTATAATCTCCTCCTCGGGTGTAATACTCAACTCTCTCTCTAGAGATCTTCTTATAGCCTTCTCCTCATCAAATTTTATATCTCTCCTCATCATTATCATCTTGAGCGAGGAAAATACACCCGATAGTGATGAGGTGTCTCTATGTATCCTACACAGATCCCCATCTCAATTGTAGGATCCAAATTTTTCCTGTTATCCTTGGAGACATGAAAATAAACTATAGCTCCAAAAATTCGAAAGTGAGATACATCAAGCTTCATCTTAGAGAAAGCTTCTTCGAGTGTGACCATGCCAAGTATTCTGTGAGGGATTCAGTTCTGCAAATAAACTGTTGTATTGCATGCTTCAACCCACATATATAGTGGTAGTCCTTGATCATGCAACATCACTCTTGCAACCCCTATAATGCTTCTATTTTCCCTCTCTTCCACCCCATTTTACTATGGGTTATGGGGTGCAATTAGTTCCCTTCTAATGCCTTCCTTGGCACAAAAATCTTTGAAAGCATTAGAGAGAAATTCTCCTCCTTATCACTTCTCATGGATTTAATTTTATGAACAATATCATTTTCAACCAATGTTTTGAATTAAACAAATTTTGCAAACACTTCATCTTTCGTCTTCATAAAATAGATCCAACACTTGGAGGAAAAATCATCTATTAAAATTACATAATACTTGTGTTTTGCAACTGAGACTATAGAAAATGTCCCACACACATATGAGTGGACTCACTCCAAGATGCATCTAGATTTGCTATCTTAGCTCTAAAAGGATGCTTTGACATATTTTCCAAGAGTGCATCCCCTACAAATATCATGTCGATCAAGGGTGCATTTTGGAAGTCCCGTGGTGATTTTATCCATGATTTTCAAAGCTCCATGGTGTAGGTGACCCATACATTTATGCAAGGGTTCTCCAACATATCCGCTCTGAAGATGTTTTTATTTGCTGCTTAATGCAACAGATACATCCACCTCTAACTTGTAGATATTTTCCACTCTAACACAAATTTGTTTTACTTGTCCAGTAGCAACATTCTTCAGATAAGATTTTCCCTTATTGAACACCAAATCATAACCTCTATCTTCTAATGCAACTACAAAAATCAATTTTTTCTTTAGCCCAGGCACATACATTACAGTTTTTAGGTGAATATGGTAGCCTGACTCCCTCTTAAAGGTGGTAATACCAATCCCTTTGGTACTATATTTCCCATCATCTCCAATTTCTATGTGTAATTGTAGGTCGTTCTCCTCTAGGATGTTGAACGACTCCTTAGATCCTGTCATATGAAGTGAGGCTCTAGAGTCCAAGTACCACACATTTCGTCGTAAAATACTTGCCATGCATGCAATGAGGGTGAAATCCAATTTGAATTGTGATGCAAGAGCATCACCTTTTGCTCCTCTTGCAGGCTTCTTTATGGATTTCTTGTGTAGACACTTGGTTGCATAGTGTCCATATTCATGGTAGTGAAAACATTTAATTTTGGTGAGGTCTTTTTTCTTTCCATTGTTTTGGCTAGATTTTGCCTTGCATTGGGAATTCTTTCCCTTAGATTTCTTTCCCTTGCTTGCAAAGGAAAATTTTTATTCCTCCTTAGCTCTGGTTGTGACACCATCTTTAATGTTTCTTCTGATCTCCTCCTACACCAAATCAACCCGAAGTCTCTCCAAATCTGGTAGCTTGTCTCTTTCATTAACTGAATCCCGATAGTCATGCGAGGATTTCAGAAGGCCAAGGAGTGCTAATATCATAAGTTCAAATGATGGCACATTTTCTCCTACTCCTCCAAGTTCATCTCAAACCTTAGTGAATCTAGATAGGTATTGTGGAATGGTTTCATTTTTCTACATTTGAATGCTCCTGAGTTTATCTCTCAATGCCAATTTCCTGGCATCACTTCTGCTCTGGAAGAGATCTGTGAGAGTTTTCCATATTTCAAAAGGAGTCTCCTTTCCATGCAAGTTCAAAACCACATGATCTTTAACAACCTCCAGAATAATCCTCCTGGCCTTTGCTATGTCTTTCTTCCAGTGAGCAAGTTCTTGTGCATCCAATGTTGCTGGTTTCTGGATATATCAGTTTGTGTATATTCCCATACTCCATTTTCATCTAGGAAAAATTCCATCCTATATTTCCAATCAATAAAATTTTAGGATCCCTCCAATGCATACTCAATCCCAAATACGTTGAAAGACATTTTTCCTACACTGAAGAGAATCTGCACCAAAAACTCTGCAATTCGAAAATTATTTGAGAGAATATCTTGAACAAGGTTTCTATGTAGTTTTCAAACCTTATGAAACCATGTAGAAATTTCAATAAATTTGCTACTTCTAATGAAATCGAATTGAAATGAAGAGATATAACTTTCTTCTACTATTTCGTAGAAAGGAAAACACACGATAGAAACACATGCAATAACATGCAACCATCAAAACAAAAGGAAAACAATGATTTTATAGGGGAACCCAACTAGGAAAAACCCCTCCACTACTTTGCATTAGTTCATATGAGAATATGGATCAATTACAATGTCTTGCGTCAATCTTGAAGCACACCCTGCACTGCAATTTTGATCTCTTGCTCACTAACCTACTCTAACTAACACTTAGCCAATTAAAGCATCAACCTTCCTCCTATTTCCTTGCACAATCCAAGAGAAAATTAACTCCTAAATAATAGGGAAATTCCCTATTTCCTTGCACAATTTCTAGAGGAATTGACCACCTGCTCAATGCAAAAGTCTATACACTCAACTAGTATACAATTGATAATTACAATCTGCCTTTTCCTCCACTCCAACTAGGAAATTCGAATTCCATGCATGATTGGGTTTAGTTTTAGTAAATTGATAAGTTAACTGAGATATCAATGAGTTTACAACTATTATAACTACTCAATTGAATTCCTACTGACTCCACTAAAGACTAGAGCTCAGTTAACTGAGTTTAACTAACAATAACTCCACTAGATTGCTAAATTTTAGCAATCAACCCATGCACAACTTTACTTCTAGCCTATATCTCGAATTTACTAACTTAACTAGGAGACAAAGCCATGTCACTCCAACTAACTGCAGTCCAAGTCATCTCGCTGATGTGGAAAATCAAATTTCTCTATTTAACTAAGGCACAAGTCAAATGAAGACTTTTCTTGCTATATTTTAACATTGTTATCTATCTCTTCCATAACATATTTTCCAACCATTTGGTGTTAGTCTATATGATTCCTTGAGCATCCATGGTGGCTCAAAGTCAAACTAGACTCAAAGCCCTAATTATTTCCCCCCTCTTTTCTAGCTACAATTATAAAATTGTTAAAGCCAACACGATCATTAAATTGGGTGGAGGAGAGATGTTGGGATCTGCATTTTTATGAATTCATTCATTACCTATTTTTCATCAATGCTTCTCCACTATATGATGTACTAGAACATTAAGGCCATATTTCTTCATGTAGTTCTCCATTGTTCGATCAACCAAAATATTAACTATACCAACACCATAATATTAATTTCATCAAATCATCAAAGCACTAGGAATAACTTGATAGTTGCAGGGGATGTAGAATATATGTTACAATTTGCATTTTGATGGATACTGTTAGCGCTTGGAATTCACCTAGGCTGAGATAGACAAACTCTCAAGGCTACATCAAACCATTTCACCTCGTAGCTAGCCCTACGAGGTATGAGAAGGCTCTCTCGGGT
>APFE030964790.1:0-18065 GCA_000404065.3 Pinus taeda | reverse complement strand
CAACTCCCCATGTACAATTAAGGAAGTGGAACCAACAAAACAAAACCATTCTGACCTTCCACACATACTACAATACCTTCAGGTACCATCCCACCCTTCTAGGTGACCAACCCCTGAGACAACTTGACATTTGACTGATTTTGACCCTTAGTCACTCCCATGACAAGAAATGTTGGAACTGACGCCTTCTAGTCGCTCCCATAACAAGGCATGCGAGCGACTATGGATTTTTTTATCCAATTCTCGGGTAGCAACCCCAGATTTTGTGCCACTTTTTAAGGGCTAGGACTCAGGCCACTTCCCAGAACCTCATGAAACTTTTAGAAATGATAAGTAACAATGGAACAAGGCTACTAATGAAATCATTGGTACAAGTTCTTGATCTCACCCCTACTAACCATGACAAGCATCTCATCAAACATATCACAAATATGTAATATGCAAGTAACAACAAATCTGAGCATAGGGGTCTCATACTTATTTGAGATTCACAAAGAAGCATTGTTTCTCTATCACAATAGTTGCATTATCATATATTAGTTCATATATTCATTATCCATTCATTTTCAAATCAAAACATGATTAGGTCCATACTTCAAGTTTGTCATAAAACATACTCATAACCAGCATACACCCAACATAAATAACAAGGGTATCTACACATACGAACCAATGTATTTTCGCATGAAATACCAAGGAGAAAGAGCTCGTATTAATCAATGTGTTACACAAAAATATCGTCACCTTGATTATTTGCAGTCGGTGTAGGCCTATCATCACCTATACCAGCTTCCTAAGCAAGTCTTACTCGGCTCTTCAAAATAAGCTTGAGAAATGAGAGAAAGACATCAAAAAAGCAGTGTAACTCTGGTTCCGCACTTTCTCTTACTTTTGCCTGCGGGCCCGCACCTTTTGTTCAAGTTATCTGCGTACTTTTACACTCTGTATGTAAATGGGAGGGTGCGTACCGCTGTAAAAGTCAAAAGGCGCAATCTTTATCTTAAAAAACTCATCTTGGGTTAATTCTAGAGTTTTCTAGAAGCATTTGTTACGTGGATTGTTCGCTCCAAGTGGTTCATGCATCCCATAATAGGAGGAACTAATCCCTTGTTGAGAGGAGCTATCCCTTTGAAGGTGGATGCTATCCCTTTGAAGGAGGAGCTGGTAACTGATCTCCATTGCACTATAAATTGAGGCATTGGGTCAGTGGCCAGAGAGGTTAGAAGCTGAACTTTTGAGGGTAAATGCTAGTGAAATCAAGACTTCATATTTGAGCTTAAGAGGAGAGATCACATACCTTTTTGGCCTCATTGGGAAGTGAGTGAAGCTTGTCAAAGTAGAGGAGACTTCTTGTTTGACCCTAGGAGGAGCTTGTACAGCGTCAAGGAAAAGTTTGTAAGGTTCTTCTCTTTTGAATTAATACAATCAAGCTCATTTTTCTCAACAAGTATCTTATGTTATTTGTTTCATGGACTCCTTTACTTTCATGTTAAATATGTTTTATAATATTGGATATTCAGGTGCTATTTAATCGTTTGCCTTGTTTGTGCTTGCAGGTTTGCGACAAAGGAACTTACTTGGATCAAAGGAGCGAAGGCATCTCCGAATTTGCATTGGACATGAGCTAAGCCCTTAACGCATTTGTTTGCCATTATTTATAAAGCACATTTAGAGAAAGATAGTGTTTGGTTGGTTTGTTTGTCATTAGGTCTTCATTAGATTCTAGGAAGGTCTGTCTTGTCCGCAAGATCGAATCATTCCGCATGACATAGAGATTTGGTGTTCAACCCCCACCAAGTCCATTCAACCTTTAACAAGTTTTTGGTGGCCCACATGCTGCCACAGGCAACCTTAGGTTGGGCCACATGGGAGCCTGTGGTTGGCCACCAACCCACCAATGCAAATCTCTCGAATCAGCAACTGAAATTGTGCCAATTGGCACCACCTAATTCACCGAAGGGAAATAGTCAATCCACAATCACCCTGCCACCTAGGCATTCCCATTTAGTGCCACGTCAATAGTACGGACTACTGACTAGACTGACATATTTTTTTGCAAAAAATTGTTTGTTTAGGAAAATTAACAGAGCATGTTTATGGGAGCATACAAAGTCTATTTCATTCAAGAGGTGTTGCATTTTATTCAGGATGATGAGCACTATGCGGTCGTTCATGTTCCACAACGATACAACAACTTTGAATTTTGAGAAAAATTTTGAGCAACTAATCAAATACTAGGGTGCAAAAACCATACACACCTTTACTTCTTTAAAATCACATCTATATGCAACTTGGCTTAATAGAACCCACATATACGTCTTGAACTTCCAACTTTATCATTCCTCTACCTCTGAACTGCCATGCATTTTTCAAAACACTCTGTCACATTTGTAAACACATCCTTTCTATACCTTCAAAAATAGATTGTCATCAAGAGACAACTCATCAATTAGGTTTGCATTCATCAAATAGGTTGTCATCAAGGACAACTCATCAAGTAGGTTTCCATCAAGGACAACACCTAATTCATAATTCCAACAATCTCCCCCTTTGGACTTGATGGCAACCATCTTGGTGTTTGGTTACCACAACTTGTAAATACATCAAACCAAGCATCAAGATTTTGAAAACATCAAACTACTCTCCAAACACCAACATAAGCACCAAGCTACTCTCCCTCTTTGACATCAAGGGCAAAGGGATGACCAATGTTGAATGAAGACTTCCATATCTGAACTGTTGAATATGAATACTGACCATGCTCCCCCTGAGCACATGCTGAATTCTCTAATCATGCTCCCCCTGAGCACATGTCGAAATATCTAATAGATATACAATGAATTACATGACTATATGACTCCTAGAACTTGTCATATCACCAAAAACTTACATCAATCACCCAATCACAGTGGGTTTGCACATTTGACATCATTATTACATCAACTTCCCAAACACAGTGGGGTTTCAAAATTCATCATATGTCCAAAAGGACTTGACCATAATAGTCCATAGATGGCTAAATTCTACAATGATTACATCATAGTTCTTTACATGAGATTTACATAAAATTATATACATGGCATTTATAAAAAATACCAAATACCTAAGCAAGACCATGATAGTTATCAGCAACCATCATACACCATATATAATATGCACCATAGACATCTGTCAACAACATCAAGAACAACAATATGTATATGTCCATCATCAATTCACAAGATAAGAAAATGTAGCTTTAATATCATAAACCTGTGACTAAGTATGCCGCATATATATTTTCATATATATCTACTATCAACTCATCCTCTTTACTTTATCAAGATCAACTTGCTCTTTTTCCTTAGTAGAAAAATCCTTAATCTATGTTCATAAAAGGCATAGTGTTTGATGAATCAACTAAGCATATGCCATATCTCCAAGAAGTAATGCCTATATCTTCACAAAACCATTCACATTATCTCATATACATGTCAAAGCACCATAGTCATCATCCGCGACCACAACATCATAATCAAATTATTGTATCAGGAATTGCATGATCTTTCCACAACAACCCTCAATATATCAAAAATTTATCATCACTAGAGAGTTTTCTAACATCCCACATCTGATAATCATCAACCATGATAATCAACATATGTGAGAACCAAGCCTATCATCATCATTATGTGACTAAGTAAGCCATGTCTCCAAATAGCCATGTCTTCATGAAACCTGCAATAACACCATTCTCTTGGCCAATTTTCTTCATACAAGAAGATATTTTATACCAACATCATTTACCATTATGCAACTTAAGTAATCATGTATGTGATCCTCTTCTGTAATTTGTCCATCATAGATATAGAAATATGTATCTAGATTCTCATCAATGAGAAAAGAAAACCATGAGCTCAAAATCATTTTCCAAACATTCTTGATACCATCAAAAACAACAATCCTCAAAAAATATACCATGTGAGAGGCAAGACCTATATGAATCCTCATCCATAACCACACCATATCAAATTTATGCATGTTTGAAGGCATGATGACATCAAAATAAAATTAATGAGTGAAACCTATCATTATCAAATAATGAAGTTGTGTACTCAAGCTTTGTTTTTCTGCTCCAACTTATGAAGATCACCATAACATATGTATTACACGCATTATCAAAAGAATCACCAATAAATATTATCAGTGGCATGAAAGCAACTATGTGGCTCAAGCAATATATAAGTATCATCTATGATTTCATCATAGGCAACCCATGACCGTGGTATAACATGATGCATCATTTAAGCACTTCAAAAACATAAGCATCATCACCATTGATAAGCATCATTACGTACCAAGGACTTATAAAGAAAACATAATTTCAACAATGCATTATTTGAAGCATAGTAAATCCCCCCCGAACCTATGCCAATTGTTCACGTTGATATCTTATCATTTCATATATCAGTAAAAATCATGAAGGAATCATCATCAACCAGTTATAAATTAGGCCATCAACAACTTATGAGGGCCAACAACACTTCTAAATAGCATCAACAGACTATAATCATCAACCATCAAAACAAAAAATATAATTGATAATTGACTGAACCATATCGAATCCTTTTCCTCAATGTGTCCCAGTGTTTCTTCATCAAGCCAACATATACACAACTATGCAATTTAGAACTTGCGTATAGCGACTTCTTTTCATAAGATCCACATATAGAAAGTGGAATACTGAAATTTCACACTTACATCTACCCCTAAGTCTGTTCTGACTATACCTTGTCCTATAACTTTTATTGAAACATCGTTACCATGATGGTTCTTCATGAGAGACTTCATTTTACTCTTATCTCCAGTCATGTAATGAGAACATCTACTATATATGCACCATTCATGTTCTTATTCGAATGAGAAAAGAGGAATACCACACCTTATATGTTCTTCCTTTTCTTGCTTATTCGTGGATCCATCCATTTCAGATTTTCTGATATCAATGTTCTTATTTGGTTTATTACAATATTGTCTACAATGATCCATAGACTTGTTCCTACATTCTTTTTCTACATGCCCAAACTTGTTATAAGCATAACATCTTATATTATTCATATTCCTTTTATTGCAATCAATGGCTTTGCGACCAAACATATTGCAAGAAAAACAATATCCTTAAAGTACTTGGAAGCTGATGAGATTTCTGTGAGACAGTTCTTAGCTTAAAACATTATACTTCTGCAACTAGATGCAACATGTCCAAAATTATGACATATAGAACATTTAACATTATTGATCAAAGGAAAAATTCGATTAACACTTCTATATTTAGGAGTAAATGATTTCCTTCGAAGACTTTCCTTCCTTGGTAGTTGATGAGGTTGACTTCATATCTCCTTGTTGAGCATTTCATATTTTGCATTAGAACTTCGTTGCGTCAGCTTATGAGCTAGATTCACCTTTAATAGTTTCATGAAAACCAAGACCGGATTTCATGGCAGGAGACCTTTGACTACTAAGAATATATCCAAAATATTAGAACTATCTTGAAATAACAATTGTTTATCATTTTCTTCTAATTTACATTTTAGGATATTTACCTCAACTTGATATTGCTTTTACTTTTCTACATACTGCTTCTTCATGTTTCTTCAACCTTTCTTCCTTCCTCCACTTATTGTTTTAATTTGAGAATCTCATTTTCTTGTTCTTCAAATGCTTGAAGTAGTTCTTCATTCTTCTTATTTCATTTTTCAAGATCTTCTTTTAGAGAGGCAACCTCGGCTTTTAGACCTTTACAGTAATGGATTCTTTATTTAAGTTCCTTGGTTGTTGTATCCTTTTCATTCACTTGATTTCTTAATGATGTTACTTCATCCTACAACCTTTGACATTAATCTTCCTTTTCCTTGTACTACTTCCTTATTTTGTTTCCTTCCTCCAACAAAGTTTTTAACCTGGTAACCTATTATTTGTAGGTGCATTCCCTCTTATCAAATAGATATTTTTGATCTCTAATTTTATCTATGAGCCTTTTAACTTCTTCTTCTATGGTCATTATATTTCTTCCACTTTTACCCATAAGAGAAAATTCAATTGTTTCATTTGCATATCCATAAACAGGGAAAGGTATCAGTAGAGGACCAAAACTCAGTACCTAATATTTTTTTTCTTTATCATCTTCATTCTGAGGTGATTCTGAATCGAAATATTTTCTTCCATCTAATAGCCAATTTTCTCTAACATTGATACTATCTCTTTGATATGTCTTCTTATTTTGAGGTTCTTTCTTCTTTTGCTTCTTTCCCATTGTCTCGATGAATCTCCTTCAAGCCATTAAGATTCTTCCAAAGGACTTGATCTGATCCCAATTGTTGGGAAAAATACTGGGGTGGGGGGGTGAATCAGTATTTTAAAATCAATAACATTTTCATTTCATATCATGATTTATATACACGAATTAACTGAAAGAAACCCATGTTTGTATGTCACTGTTATTAAGACAGCTATCATACATTTAGTAGAATTATGTTTCATTTAATCCATCATATGTTTGTCTTCAACCAATTCACGAGTACTTTATTAAACATTACATAGATAGTAACCAGGTTTCGTAAGAACAAAATAAACCATCAAACATAAGAAACACAAATGAACACCAGGATTTAAGGTGGAAAACAAATGCAGAAAAAAACCACCTGTCACTGTCATCTCTGTGATCTTTTTAATTTAAAGAAAAATATTTTTACATTCTTGTATTGTTGCAGACTCATACCAGTACGCATGCACCCACCTGCAGAAGGCTACAACCTTCGCTCATTCTCCATATCCTACTAGAAGGGAGATCCAACCCCCTGATCTGATTACCAACTACTACGGTAGGAAGCTTCCGCTTCCTCACTAAAAGCTCCAACCCTTAGCAGCATCCATGGACCACGTTTCATAAATTTTCACACTATACCCATTACCAACACTTAAGCTCGATATCAATAATCAAAATTTAACTCATCACTGTAACAAAATCATTAATATCTAACAAAACTAATTTAACAAATCACTAAAGCCCAATCAACTGGCACTTAATCAAGACTCAACCAATCAACTGGAACAATCAGATCATTGTAACCAAAACATAGAAAAAAACTCATAATAATGCATCAACACATATAATCAATTGCAACCTTGGTCATTCAAATTCCAAAATGTATATGCTACTTCACTTAATGCAACCTGCGTGTATATGTGATTTTCTATAGAGCAATCCACGTATTGATTTTAATATACTGAAAACTAAGAACTTGTAATTTTGAACTAGGCACAGAGTTGACTAGAGATACTCTGAAATATTTTGTTAGCTTATAGATACCTCATAAAATCAATAGTATCAATAATATTTTTTACCAATCAATCATGTAACCAAATTCAACTTCATCATTCAATTAGTCAATCAATTCTACTTTAGACATTATCACTCAACACAGATCAACATGAAGGCACCATTGAGAGATAGCATAGAAACAACAACACTGATCAAGTTGATCATTCATTTACAAACATAAGCCATTTATTTATATACATGACTTTAAAGAAGTGAACCCGCATGTATACGTGACTTTATTGAGACCAAACTATGTGTAGATCTGCAAATTTTGACCTAAAATTGCACAGCTCTTCAAAACTTCAGAAAGACCTAGATCATAATATTCAGAGATAAAAACATGTGTAAATGCATAGATCTAGTCATTCCATGAGCAGATCATACAATGGAAATTCATTTCAGATCTCATGATCATGATCCATCATTGTATTCGTCGGTACGTAGTTATTTCAGATCTATTGGATCTTATCCACCATCAAAATCTTAGGTGCATACTTAGTTTAGATCAAGCAAAGCATAAAAAAACCATAACATGCATATTTTCTTTAGATCTAACTATTCATAATTGTAGGAATTTATAGGGTAAGTTCCTCAGAAAGAACACCAAAAGGACAACACTCACAACCAGATCTCAAATCAATACACCAGTATTTTTGACGTGGTTGAAACCCTCAAAGAGGGAAACAGTCCACGGCCTGAGCCAACGTGGCCACTTCAGGCAATTTATTAATCAAAGAATGAAAATTTACATAATCTTTCTCTCATAGACGGATTACCCGAACAATGACCCTCCATGCGCTTTAAATAGAACTCATGGACCAATCAGGTGTCAAACCATGGATCAAGTGTCGGTAACAATGAGGAGAGAGTGAACCGTCGGATCACTACATATCGTGACCGTCGGATTGTAAGTTACAAAATGTACAACGGTAAAGAAACACACTTTACCTAACTCTATACCTAACTCTATACTAGACCAAGTTGAACTTAACTATTTCCTATGTGTCGGAATATCCTAACATCCCCCCTTAAGAACAACTTGGGATAGGATTGAAGGATTTACAAATATGACACAATAGGAGAAGGAAGGAGGCACTAGAGCCTATCCCCCCTTAGTGACAACTTCCTGAACTCCAAGCATATATCGAAGTTTAGTGAACTTTGCCTCTGTGAGAGCCTTTGTGAAGATGTCTGCAACCTGATCATCTGTTGAACAATATTGCACTTCAAGAACATGGTCATGAATGAGCTTTCTGATGAAGTGCATGTGTAGTTCAATGTGTTTGCTACACTGATGATGGAATGGATCTTTGCAAAGCTGATTGGCACTTTGATTATCACACCAAAGTGTAGTCGGATGCTGCTGCTCAAAGCCAAATTCTGATAGGATCTGACGAAGCCACAAGGCTTCCTTACTAGCTTCCACGGCACCACGATACTCTGCTTCTGCTGACGAAAGAGAAATGGCAGCCTGTTTCTTACAAGCCCATGTAATAGGTCCTGAACCAAGAGTTAAGACATAACCGGCAGTAGACTTCCGATCATCAGGGTCACCAGCCCAATCAGAATCAGTGAAACCAACTAATAGAGGAGCTGCTTTGGCACTGTAATGAATCCCAAACTGTATTGTACCTCGAACATAACGAAGTATTCTTTTAGCTGCTTTCCAATGACTTTCACGGGGGTTTTGCATAAAACGAGCAACAAGGCCAACAACAAAGGAAAGGTCAGGACGAGTATGGGTTAAATACAAGAGTTTTCCTACAAGTTGACAGTATAAGGTAGCATCAACTTCAGGAAAAATTACAGGGTAAGTTCCTCAGAAAGAACACCAAAAGGACACCGCTCACAACTAGATCTCAAATCAATACACCAGTATTTTTGACATCGTTAAAACCCTCAAAGAGGGAAATAGTCCACGGCCTGAGCCAACGTGGCCACTTCAAGCAATTTAGTAATCAAAGAATGAAAATTTACATAAGCTTTCTCTCATAGACGGATTACCCGAACAATGACGCTCCATGCGCTTTAAATAGAACTCATGGACCAATCGGGTGTCAAGCCACGGATCAAGTGTCGGTAATACCGAGGAGAGAGTGAACCGTCGGATCACTACATATCGTGACCGTCGGATTGTAAGTTACAAAATGTACAAGTGTAAAGAAACACACTTTACCTAACTCTATACTAGACCAAGTTGAACTTAACTATTTCCTATGTGTCAGAATATCCTAACAATAATATTTCCATCATTTGCACACATTCAACACTTTGATCTTCAGAGCTTTATATAGTTTAGCCTTTCTCTAATACCATGGGTCAAAATTATACTAGTGTCGGTGGTAATCTTGATGAGATCAATATCCATTGTCATGCTCATTACGATGGGCCAATACCATGGTAAAGCCCGTGATATTTAGAATACCATGGTGCAAAAACAATATGTGTCTTTTCTTCTTTAAACTCATGTGTATATGCGACTTGGCTTAACATAACCCACATATACTTCTTGAACTTCCAACTTTATCATTCCTCTGACTCTAAACTACCATGCATTTTTCAAAACACTCTATCACATTTGTAAACACATCCTGTTTATAACTTCAACAAGTATATTTTCGTCAAGGGACAACTCATCAAGTAGTTTTCCTTTCATCAAATAAGTTGTCATCAAGGACAACTCTTCAGGTAGGTTTCCATCAAGGACACCACCTAATTCATAATGCCAACACAAGTTCCTCATGATAACCTTACTAGTAGCATGATCAATATGATACACTGCAACAAGCACATGGAATGCAAGTGTAAGAGCCACACACACAACTAACATGCATGCATGACCAACACATTCACCCATATCTTTAGCACGAGATATGACCCAAAGAGAGCACAACCATGCTCTGATACCAATATGTAACACCCCCTCCCAAGTCTACCCAAAGCAACCATGCCAACCAGGGTAAACATGAGGAAAGATGTCACTACAATGATATCCTACCTCCTATGTCACCTTAAGGAAGTTGAATCGATAGAACATCACATACAGTGATCCAACATCATCAACAAAACCCTCAGAAGACAAGTCAGCCACTCAAAAAACTTGTCCCTGGGTTCCACTGCTATTTTGCAGCTCTTAGGCCATAATGGCTCTCATGCTATGGGCAAGGGAGTGACTAACAACCCAAAGTCACTCTCACATGCCTTCCTACTAGTGATTGTGAACCAAAAGTGTTAGTTATGTTCCAGCAACCCTAGTATTTAAGCCACTTTTCTAGCCAAAAATACTAGTCTCTGCCTAGAATTTGTTGGAACTTCCAAAATTCATTAAAAACATAATAATAATGTTGAACAATCAAAAATCACCCTCGGGACTAGGCTTGAGCATTCCCAACCGAGACTGACATTCTGTCAAACACTTGGAATCAGTGCAACCTACATACAAGACATAGCATAAAGAATGAAACAATTTATGAAACATAACCAGAAGGATCACCTCCTTCTCCATTAAGCTACTACATCTTCAATTATCTCTTGCATCCTTCCATTTAATAGTTACAAGTAAAAACATGAAATAACCATGACATAATCTAGTCATTCTACCATGCTTATAACCAGCGTAAAACCACAGAAATGACAACCATTAAATCCACAGATAAATCCATGAAAAAGTAAGAGAACTTAGCTTTTATTAATCATAGGCAAATCCGACCAAGTTTGAGACTTCCACGTACAACCCAACCATATACATGGCTGAACCAAATCTCTCTTTCAGTCAATTACCCATGTTCCATATTCCAAGCATGAATGTGGGATCTCATAGAACAACCAATCCAAGAAAAACAAAGGGAATCTAGAGGTTAAACTACCTCCACTCTCATCAAACCTGGATCCCATCAAAACCGGTGCTCGAATCATAACCAAACAGAACATGGAATATCATCTGGAATCCATCACTATCCTTGAGGAATTTTCCACCTCCTTACCTCTGAGGATTTACCAGAATCCAAACCAGAACCACTAGGCCCTAAACTGAGACTTCTCCCTTAGGCTTTACAGTGTAACTCGCCAAAACCTGTCAAGTGATTCCTAGGACTTTGGAATGAATCATGAGACCACCTCCATCCCAGATTCCCAAATCCATCTAGCAATTCCAAAGTTTGAACACCAAACTAAACATCCCAACATACCATGGCATTCGAGAAAAGGCTAGGCTATGCTGGAATCCACTGTCATAAATAAATATGTCAAAAATACCTTTTCTTCCCTTTTAATGCCTTTGCCTTAGCCTTTGCCAATTTTCCTTAGCCAAAACACACATCCAATGATGCCCACTAGGATATATTTGCCCAACTTTCAGCTTGGAATACGTCTCCCTTAATCGTGATATTATTTTTCCTTTATTAACTTTTATTGCATGAAATATTCACCAGACTTGTTACAACTCAACTCTACCCAACTTCCATCATATTTCAAAAAATATCGTAATACCTTCATTTTCGAATTCGATGTACTCTATAAAATCTATGACTATGTGTCGGATGCTCAAAAGTCAAACCTGTTCCCTGTCATGCTCAAGAATGCATCAATCTTTTAGTTCATGAGCCTCGGTGATAATATAAATTGCACATGGGACAATATGAATAAGAAATTCTATGAAAATTACCAATACCAGTGTAAGGACAACGACAGAAGGGAAATGGTACTCCAAATGACTCATAATGAGGAGGAGAGAATTGAAGGCTATGTCTAAAGGTTCAATAAAGATAAGAAAACATGGCGTCTAAACCAATGTGTGTCCTATTAATAACATGAATGTTGGATGAATATAAAAAGAAACTCAATCTGATGGGAGCTTGATATCTCTGTCAATCACCTTACCATGTCATTACTAAATTATGTCAAAAAAGTTTGAGGGGCACCTTGAAGGTTAGTAAGGTACCTAGAGACATACTAATGAGAATTGGAAAAGTTATTGGTAGTGGGGTGACAAGAGAAAAGTTAGGAAACATGATTGAAGACTTTAAGAAGGTTATACTAACTTCTATGACCTCCAAACTGGACACATTATGAATAAAAAATAAGAAGGGAGAAACATAAATATCCCTATCCTTATTATATCCAAAATGCGAAAGAAAACACCTATTGAATGAATGTATCTTGGATCATATTGAGGTCTATGGCATATGTAGGAAAGAACACCACTAAAATTTTCCCATCTCTGCTTACCTTGAAATTTATTTATAAAGAAGATGAATAATGAGAACAACTATTTTTTGTGGCCTAGAAAAGACTAGGGTAGTAGAAACCCCAAGATATGATTGAAGACAAGTCTAAAAGTTATAATTCTTATTATAATAACCCTTCTTTGTAATATGGTTCTTATCCATGGTGTCTTCTAGCAAAAACATGGATATATCTTCCTCCTAAAAACCATCGTTTTCATCAAGGGTGGAGAAACCCTACTTATGAAGGCCCTCAATAGGCCATTGTACAACCACCCATGTAACTTCTACACACTTCACAGATGCTATAATCCACATCATACCCTCCTCATATAAAATTACTTGAAAAATATATTCCTGAACCTAACAATAGGAGGTCATCCCAACCATCACAAACTTTTATACTTGCCACTTATGATACCTATTCTCTCTCTTTCCTAAACTACCTAGACACTCATATCGAGTTTGCAAAGGAACTAACTCAAAACCATTCTTATACTTACATTAAGTATTTAAATGACGATGTATAAAATGATGAAGTTGAAAAGGAAACATATCATATACCTTTGAATGATTTTCCATTCCATGAAACCTAAAACCCACCATATATAAAGAGATTAAGGAAAGAGAAACCTACTAGTTAACCCGAGTTTGATTTGTTGAAGGAACTCAAGAACTTGTGTGTTAAAATCTTATTGTCCCAAGCCATCAAATATGTATCCATCCATTCAAAAGTGGTAAGTGTTGGTAATCAGGGAATATTGAAAGGCGGGGGTGAATCAATATTCTACAAATTTTATACTTATTTAACTAGTTATTGAATCAATCACAATTAATAGACAATAAGGAACCATTCACATGACATTCGTAATTACATTTTTAATGTGGAAACCCTTTGGAGAGAACATTCATAAATGTTTCAAAAGTTTTGATAGATTGGAAGTAGGTCCCAACCCCCTCATAACAATAAGCATCAACTTGTTAGAGGCAATAAACTCATATCTCTCTAGGCATCAACTTTATATAGCTAGACATACTATATTTCATACATTTTTTAAATTAAATATATGGAAATGTTATTTAATTCTGAATAAAAATGTCTTTACTCTGTGTTCTATAGCCTATTTTCATTCTCCAGTTGAATTCTCTCCATCTCATATAGCACAACATCTTCTGCTACAATCAATTACACATAAATAAAGAGAAACATCCCATATCAAATGGAATAAGGTTTTATTCACTACTTAAGATTCACTCCTACAATTATGCTCCTAATTTCTCAGTGGTAAATTTGGTGCCTTTTTTCATCCTCAAATTATTGGTGGTGTCACCAAATAATTTCCATCAATAACGTTTAATTTTATAGTCTTTGAACCTAAATTAACATGGGAATGAATAAAATTTCAATTTTTATCTTTGGTAAATCTTCCTCTTCTTAGGAATGTTTTCATTGATGGAAAAGTTGATTGATGGTAAAGGCAATGAAAAATAATTGGCAAAGGTAGCTGCATTGTTAAATATATTTTCATTGGTGGTGAAGGAAAACATGATTGATGGAAAAGACAATACCAAAAGCGGCATAGGAAAAAGTAAATCCAATGGCAATGATGGCCAACGGAAAATATCTTCATAGGAAAAGAAAAGGGAAAGGAAATGGAAAAGAGTGCAAGGTAAAGGAAATTATAATTTACAAAGATTTTGGAACCAATTCTAAAGTAGTAGATCAACTCACGTGAAATTTTAACTCACCTTGATGGATAGATCTCTGAAATAGTTTTTCAACAATATATAGAAGTCCCAAAATGGCCTTCTCGATTGAAATATAGAGCCAATTAAATTGCTATGTCCCCAATGTCAAATAATAGAGTTAAAAGGAATTTGGAGGAGCTTTGGGGTGTAGTTAAGTTTGAGAAATTTCCAAAGTGTAATAGCAAGGATTTTGGAGCCTCTAATTGAGAGCTCCAAGCAGACATGGCCAACACATTCACAACAAAAATAATTTTGATTGGAGCCAAAGGAGGAGCAGGCTGATACCATCTCGACGATCCTACCACGACAGGTTCACCCTGACGCAAACATTTTGCTGCAAAAAATGGATGAACTAGGAGAAGGGTGCTAGGACATGGTAGCATAACATGGACCAATTGGAAATGAGTGGAGGTCCCCACTCTAATAACACAATCCACTGAGGACTAACCTGAAAGTTTGTTTCGATATCACAAAGGAATCGATTAGGAGGAAAGCACTAGGCTATGTGGTGACTTTCCAAGGGGCACTAGAGACGGTCCATTAGATGGGATCTATGGTATCAAAAGTGGTTTCATGCACATTGATCTTACTTATCAATGGTGGAGAGCTACTCTAGGGATACCCCTCCCAAAACAATAATCTTCTCAGTAGTGGTGTCAAAGAGTAAAGGCTTGAGCTTGACGATTTTCCTAAAAATGAAATAATAAAGGAAATGGTCACAAAACAAGGCCTCAAAGGAAGTTTTCTTTCTGCTATAGGAATATAGGTGGTAACTCTTGATTGACAGAGACAACATGAGGTGGTGACATCAACATGGACACGTGGTAGGAGGATTCAAGATTATTGGGTAACTGAATGACCCTTTTTTGGTTGACAAGTGTGACCACTAAGAGGTAGACACCTGACATGAGTGATGTCATTATGAAGTCCTCCCATAAGTATGACCTCGATGGTTAATAAAAAGGCACAAAGGAAAAGATCCAAGAGGATTTTGTCAGGACATGGTGGCACATTGATAGAGCGATGGCCAATTAGAAAGGTGTTAGGCAAATCATGTAAGACAACTAAGCCCACAACACCCAACTCGATTAATTATAAAACGAGAAGCTAAGGAAAGCGTCAGAAATAAAATATTCATGACAAGTCACCACTAATTACACATAGGTGACAAAAAAATAGATTGGCACCTGGAGGACCCCACTAGCAAAACTCATCCCATAAGGTAGACTCCGGCGGGTGAATAAACAAGAACATAAACAAAGTGTTAGGATAGAGCGGGATATGTGATAAGTGTCGGTAGATGGTCCTTTGCAATAGGTAAATTCCAGGGATACATATGATATAAAGTGATGTGAAGGTTGTTGGAGTGGATAAATGTTAGTTTCTTGGCTTGATTCATGTAGAAATAAGACCAAGGGCATCACAAATTACATGAGCCAAGATATGGAGAGCTCTAGCCTTTGGACAAGTGGTTGGTCATTTTAGAAAGAAAAGTGACCAATGGCATGAATCCATTAACACAAGGTCTTTTCCCACGTAGTGCTGGATAGGGCTAAGTGCCCAAAGTGCCTAGCCAATGGTTGCGAAGACATGGTCTTATGGTGGATAACAGGATGGTGCTAGTGGGAAAGGCATTTAAGGAAGAAAGTGGTGGAACTAGTATTTTTGGTAATTTTTTCTAGTTTTAAATTAAAAAAAAGGGTCGCAAAGGCCTTCGTAGCTACAAGAAAGTGTTTTGCATGGTAAAATGGTTTGTCAAAAATGACATGAATCTGATAGCAAGCATGAATAGTCAAAAACATAATAACAGGTCTTATGGATTTGACATGAACAGTTGGAAGCTAGTAGTTGTAGTGGAGATTGAAGCCTGATGGCATCATGAATGAGTCGGCAACTCGATTTTGTGGTAGTAGCAACATGACTAAAATAATTGTAGTCTAGCATGCAATGAATAGTTGGCAGGGTTCTGCAAGGGCCGTGAAGGTATTGGCATGAATAGTCAGCAATTATGGTAAGTGACAGATAAGAGGAATATATGGCAATGAAGCAAAACATAAACACCAATGTAGCATGCTAATAGTAGGAATGAGTTTGAAGCATGTTTAAAGTGACAGTTGTTAGATTTTAGGGGAATTTTTGGCAATCGTATCAAGTTTGGAGATTCATTAAATAGAAGCTTAGCTAAGTTCTGTTAAAAATACAGAATTGAATAAATAAGAAACAAAAGAAAAAAATTAAGAAGAAAAACTCACAGATTGAGCTATAGATTAGAGAGAAAATTAAAAGATAAAATTGAGCAGGACAAAGACAAAAAATATTAATTCATGCAACAGATTTGAAGGCAGTTCAACTAAAGCTCCAATCAAAAAATAACAATGAAAAATTCTTTAAAAGTAGAATTCAAATAGCAAAGTGTGTATGGTGTTGCAAAGTCTGGGGGTTATGTGTGAGAGCAACAGAGATATGTGTGCATCATAATGGTGAGTAGAGCTTAATGATATTATTCATGTTTTTATTAGTAACTGGAAATTGTTGAAGGTGAAGGTGTTTTTATGGTAGCTTTGGTGAGAAGTTGTAGTAAGAAAATTTTCATTGGTTTATGAGATAACTATCCTATTGATATGAGTTTGAAAACGGATGAAAGAAGGATTAGTAGGGATCACAAGTGGTAATATTATAAACTAGAGGTAATGAATCCTTCTAGTGGGCATTAGTACATATGTGGGGGTAAGAGTCCCTTTCAAAAGAGACTGATAAACAAGAAGGGGCAAGATTCCCTTCCAGTGAGTACCAGTAAATGGGGAGGGGCAACAATCCATTTCAATGGTAGATGATAAATGAGAAGGGATAGGAGTTCCTTTAAGTAGCATATGATAAACCTAAAAATGGTAGCTTGTGGGGCCATGATGTAATCAAGTTGAAGCTTGTAATAAAAAGAAGATTGTGTCTTGTGTATATGTTTCGCATGTACTTGATCTTTATGGCGTTATATATGACTGAGTTTGAGTTTTGTTGTTGATCAATGAATAATTTTTAAAGACATTAAAAAGTAAAATTTGTGAAGAACTGTACAATTTGGATACACTATTAATTCACCATGCCTCTCAGTAGTGTCCTAGTTTCCATTGTTTCTAAAAATTGGTATTGGAGATGGTGTTCTACATGATAAATTTAACAGTTAGAAGAAATATTAGGGATCATGGAGAACCAAGACTTGATTACCTTAGATTGAGTTCCATTTTTTAATGGCTCAAATTATACAACTTGGAAGCTAAGAATGAAAATATACTTGTAAGCTCTTGATTTTGATGTATGGCTATATGTGGATTATGGAGTAATAAATGATAAATTTGATAAATAAACTAGGAAGGAAATATTGAGATGGTTGTCCAAGTAATATATTGAAAAAGTAATACATTTTAATATTGCCAAGGAGACATGGTATAAACTACAATTCATCTATGAAGTAGACATGCAAATTGCTTGTGGTTTTTAAGAGAACTTCCATGGAGGATGAAGCAGGAAAATATTGGAAGGGCATTGAAAATCATGAATTAGATGATGATTCTTATGTATCAATAGGCCAAGCTGATGATCAACACCTTGAGAAGATGCAATCTACAAGCAATTTTTTTGTTGTTGTTATTGTAGAACAATAGAGAAATTATCTTCAAACTTCTCAATTGTAATTATTGGTGAAAGTGAGAGTTTTTCATCAAGTTGTAATGAAGATA
>APFE030964785.1:0-13462 GCA_000404065.3 Pinus taeda | reverse complement strand
TTCGAGAAGTGGTAATTCCCGTCAATGCATTACAATATATGGTCATATTCATTTCTTATTTTTTAACCCTAGGGTCGGTTCTTGGTGTATATCTTCTTTTAATGTTTTTTGTTCATTTTCTTCCTCCTCTTCATAATCTATGTAAAATTATTTCTTCTCAGTATAGTTAGGACCTTTAGTGTATTTTCTATCACAACTATAACAAATCCCTTTTGATCCCTTTTGCTCTTTTTTCCTCTAGTTGTTGTGATGCCAACCTTGTAGGTTGTGGGAGGTTAGGAGCGGCGACACTTCATTCTTTATAGTTGTGAGTGATAGAGCTCCTTGTTGTCATAATTTTTATTTCAAATTTTCTTGCCACCCTAAATGTATTTTCCAATCACTTAGGTTCCCAAGTGTGAACCTCATGTTGGATGTTATCTCCCATTATGCTAATTTATTTAAGAACTTCTCCTTGGGATTTTTTTGGAGAACTTTTGGTAAGGTCTACCATGTGGACTTAACCACTAACAACTTTTTATAGATTTGCAATAAGTATTTAATAATCTAGAGCTATTTCCATAATATTTTGAAGCAATCTCATTTATTAATTTAATAAAATAAAATTTAATTACATAATCAAATAATTCAATCTTGGCTTCCATAGCCATTAAGTCCATAATAATTCAAAAGTCTAAAAGTAGTCATGCCTTTAAAGCAACACAATAGGGGTATTACATAGACTTGGTCCTGTGATTGTTGCAGGCTTAAAGCTTATTTTAAGGCAGATCTTTAAGCAATCTCGAAGACACCTTTTTAGAGCATAATTGAAGGTTTTGGTGAAGACCTTAAAGCAGTCTTGAGCAGAGTTTGAAGTCCTTCTATAGCAACTTTTGAGCATCCTTATTGACCATTTGTTGAAGGTGATTTGAAGGATTTGGCACAAAATACAATCTAGAGCAAACATTGAAGTTTTTCTAACAGACCTTGGAGCTTGTGTAAAGCAGATAGTTGACCTTGAAGCGGACTTGGAGCATCTTTTGGACAAAATTGTAGAAGACCATGAAAAACATTTTGGAACAAATCCTGAAGACTTCATGAAGCAATCATTTGAAGCGTGTTCTTTTTTAGCTAATCTGTGAAGAGATTTTAGAGTAGCCATTAAAGAAAAATTGGACCATTCATTGAAGCCATCTTGATGCAATTCTAAGAAGACATTGTGAAGCAATACCTTGATCCATCAGTAATTGAGTTGTAAAATTTTGGAAGGGTTGGAGCCTAGGAGGATTAGAGTCCTCATATAGACTAGGTTGGAGCTTGGATTTGCGAAATAGAGGATTGGAGTCCTCATACAAGGTTGGAGCTTGGATTTATGAAATAAAGGATTGGAGTCCTTATACAAGGTTGGAGCCTTGTGAGAGACCAGGATGGAGCTTGGATTTATATTTGAGGATTGGAGTCGTCATTTAGGGTTGGAGCCTCGAAGAAGTTAGAATTTTGTTGTACTGGTCGGAGCTTGAATTGTTGTAGAGGATTGGAGTCCTCACTATTTTTTATTAATAAAATTATTTTCTGATTCTACATCTTATGTTCCGGTGTAATTTGTGATAAACTTTACTTGACATCATATATCAATTGAAAGAAATATTGATTCACCTCCCCTCCCTTCTTAGTATTTCCAATAGTTGCATGCATCTTATAGACCATTTTCTATGTTTTATTCCAATTTTTGAAATAAAACAAAAACCAATATTGAATTTTCATTAAAATCCTTAACTGGAATGCTTTGAAGATCAAATTCATAGACTTTGTGAGTGATTTCCTCAATTTTCCCTCTTAATCTACCCTTATTTTCCTCAATCATCCTAAAAAATGCACCATGTGGTCACTGTGTTTGCAATTTAGAGAGGAAATGGGGTTCTGGCCCTTAAAAACTACCCAATATGTACACATACACATTCTTAAGCGCACACATGTGTTCTTATGATTACATACATGTTCTTGCCCCTTGCCTTCATGGCACTAGTGTTGTGTTTTAGCTAGTGGTTCTGATGATTCCAAAGACATTCACTTAGGAATGTGTGCACATTCTTGCGGGAGTTTGTTCATATTGATTCCATTGGCACTTTTAAGGATGATAAATTTGTATGTGCACCCTAATATAAATTCATTTTAATTATATAACTAAAAATAAAAGAAAAATATTTCCAGCCTTAAAAGAATATCTAAATGGGCAACGAAAACTTTTATCAATTAAAATGAAAACACCAACCATTAATGACATACAAAAATCATGGATAATTAAATCACTAAAAGCCACAAAAATGGACGTGTCTTTGTATCATTACCTCTATTGCCGACTTCCATTTGTAACATTATAACTCTTATTTCAATGTTAAAATATACAATATTCTTTCACAATATTGGTTTAAATCTTGCTTTCCAAAAATTTAAATGTCATTGTCAAATCTAGTTTGCACAATTAGATTTTGAGGGCTTGGTTTGTAACGTAGTCAAGTTTAAAAATTATGGTAGTTGGAAGGAGAAAAGAAAATCCTTCCATTTTAAGAGTTAGTGTAGTACCTCCGTAATTTTGACGACTTAGACGCCCCTACTTCATGGTTTCTTAGACCACATACTAGTCCCACAAATCATGAATATGTTAGTAGAAAAAAAAAAGAAAAAGAAAATAATTTCTTTTGATCTCATTAACACTAGATAATTTATGTAGAAATAATAGTTGATTTTTAAAATTAATTAATTTTAATTGGTGTCAGAATTTAGAGTGGCATATAAATAAAATGTTATTATGTAAACATATGACATAAATTTTTTTTTTTAATTAGTTCTCATAATTTTTCTCTTTTAAGATAGAGAGGTTATGAGTTTTACTTTCTTAATTTGAAAAAGAAATCAACTTAGATCCATCTTAACTTCAAGGGCCGAGAGGGATCGAATCTCTTTTCACTCTAAAAGAAGTTTGCATCTCAAAAGATTTGATCCGAGCTAAGGTAGATTTAGGCCGGTTTAATTCCCCCTTATAAATAGACTATATTCCATATGAATACCATGGGTTCTCATAAACTTGGAGCTCAAAAGCCACCAATAACTTGACCATGTCAAGTTTACCTCAAGTACTCAACAAAAATTAAACTAATAATTGCCCCTAAAGGTGCAAAGGTACACCGAAGGAATAAAAAATTTGGGAAGATCATTCTTAAACCCATCTTGAGGGATAACCAATTGGATATACAAGAGTAGTTACCTTTTTTGTCATTTGTGTATAGTTGAGGACTCAGGTCTCTTTTGTTATTTTGATTGGACAAAAATCAATACTCTGTTTTTGGGTTCTAGTATTTGGGTCTATTATGATCCGATTCTAGATAGTTTAGCAGTCAACATGAAATTCCATAGATAGAAGTTTCATATTATATTGTTTCCCTTATTTTTATGTTCCAAAAATGGGCACTTAGTGGGAAGAAACACATTAAACAAAACTTATGTAATTACAAACGTTAATTAATGAGAAATTCAAAATTTTCCCTGAAAGAATAAAAAAGAATAAAAAAAAAAATTGTGCCTGTTGTCCATGGTTACAATTAATATCTGCAAAATCCATAAAATAGATGGGGATTGGTTTTAAAATTGGAATTGAATCTATTGTCGTTGTTACTAATTTTGATAATGATCCTTGTAATTTCCAGGCCCAAAAAAATAGTGGAATTAACAAAAGTCTAGTTAAGATTATGACGTATAAGCATTATATCAACCCAATTCTATTTGAGTTCTATCACTATAAACTTTACAAAGGTAACGGGTGTTTAAAATGTTTCGTAAAAGTCTAGTTAAGATTATGACGTATACGCATCATATCAACCCAATTCTATGTAGTTATGTTAGTATTTGTCCATTAAAATATATCTTAATAGAATTGTAAAAAAAAACCATCTTCCACATATATGTATGAATTCTTAACCAAGAGATCAAACAAGTGTCTTGTGTATAGAGGCAAAATATGAATCCATAATCAAGAGATCAAACAAGTGTCTTGTGTATAGAGGCAAAAGATCAAACCAGGTCTTACATATCCACCGAAATATATTGTTGGTTAGTGACATTACAATTATATATAGAAGCATTCATTTGGAGATTTGTAGTGGTCAATGTTGCGGAGGTATTTTCACATCTAATACTTGTGAAGAAGAAAATGGTGGTGTTGTTGTTTTTTTGTGATTGTGTTGAGAGGCGCTCTACAGTCTAATATAAGGTAAATCTCACATAAAAACGTAAACATAAATGTAAATGTAAACAACTCATTATGGGGTAGATCTCACATAAAAACCTAAACACAAATGTAAATGTAAACAAACTATTATGGGGTAGATCTCACATAAAAACCTAAACATGTAAATGTAAATGTAAATGTAATGTTTAACATTTAACATTTTTAATCTAAGTCAGCTCTATTTAAAAACCAGCCTAAATCCATCTTAACTCTAAATCTATCAAGCCCGGAGAGGGATCAAATATCTCAAGTAAAACTTGAAGAAAAGTTTACTCCTAGAGAGATTTGATCCCTCTAAGTGTTTGATAGATCCAGAATTAAGATAAATCTAGACTGGTACATAGAGAAAAAATAAAATAATGTTATTATTCTTTTGTAATGTATAAATCTTTTTTTGTGTGAAGATATTTTGATGTGGATAACACTACCTGGGGATTTGCCCCCATAGAACAAGGTAGAGGCCAACCAATATAAGTAGTACACCCATCATACTGTTACAATATGCCAACCAAACACGAAATTATTTTCTTAATTCGTAAACACAGTACTTTTCTGATCGCTAAGATATATGTAAGACTGAGAAAAAAAATATTGAAATAAAAATTTCAGCACTGCAGAAGCCTCTACAACCCAGATATGCATATAATCAATAAGATTGCATATTCATTGAAAATTTTAAACCTAACCACCGACCTTCCCAGATGCAGTGTGTCTCCCATAAACAAACATGATAAGATTACTTAGAGCACAGTAGACACTGGGCTGAATATTGCGACGAATACAGGCCCTCCGTTTCTGCATACACCACAATTGCAATGCAAGTCCAAGTCCATTGCAGTTGATTCCCTGTGAAATTAAATCCTTAATAAATCAACAACAAGGTCTTGCAGTCTCATTCTCAGATTACGTTATTGGGGGATGTTAAAAGGTGGGAAAGAGGATCAAAATCTAGACTTACTGCAAAGACTATAGTGAAGATCCCGCTCCTATCTAGTAACCATAATGCTGGCTTGATTCATCTGTCCAGAATCGTTATTAGAACAGTTTGAATGGAGCCTAGAATGGCAGTAAACGATGATTGGGATAATGGGGCCGGACACTTCTTCACTGTCTCAGACTGCACATTAAAGGGGTTTTCTATTGTTATAATTTCTGCTTCTTTAGTGAATGCCAGAGTATTGTTTCCAGTTTAGTTTTGTTTCCTCATTAGCAAGAACTGTCTAATCTTTGGAAACAATCATGCACATAATAGAGTGTTTAATTTCTAAAATCTGTAAGCCCATGGGAAGGCAGGCTATTTAATCTCCGAAACTTGTAAGCCCGTGGGAAGGTAGAGGACGTTTAATTTCTGAAATCTGTAAATTTATGGGAAAATTTATAGTGAGTAATAGGAGAACAAATGAGTTAGAAACACGAATACCAACCAAAAATCCCATGCCATGACGAAAATATTGGTGGGAACCAAATTGGTCATTGTCGAAGCGAATGCAGGGACATATCCTTCAATCCCATGAGCAAGAACGCTTGAAATGCAGAGACATTGTAACAAAATCTTTAGGAGAATCTTATACCTATTCGGTTTATATAGTAATAAATAGTAACTGGGATGCAAAATGTGGACTTCAAATACTCAACTTACCTCCCAAGAGACAGCAGAAAGAACTGTCCAAACAGAGGTAAACTCAATTTTTTTGGTCGCTTCCTCCTGTATTCCTCAGATGAAACCATGGATTTGAAATGTTAAGAAATTAAAACAATACTCAGCATTGCAAACTTACAAAGAAAATGCCCACATACATACTTTTCAAGAAAGAGGGCAAATGGTGTAAGCACCAGTACCCCAATGCGTTGGAATAAACAATGAAGGACTGACTGACGGTTCAACCCATTTGATAACTCCTTCCCTACACGAACACTGTTCACTGCATAGCAAATCCGCATCCCAGCAAGGAGGCATAGATGCCCACTTCCAGACTGCAGAAAGGGCATTTGTCACCGTACATTTTGGATTGAATCTTCTTCAATTCAAATCCCCCACATAGATTTTATATTACAGATCATAAGCAAAGCTGCTTCTTTTTAGAAGGAGGGTTAGAATCTAACTCCGCGCAAGTCTAGATCCCAAAAGGAAGGATTTTAAGGGTAGTTGCAGCACAACAATACTGATAACTTTGGGCTCCTAAAACAGTTTAACTCCTGCCAAACATTGTCAAGATATCATGCATGAGCATACCTTTTACATTGAGAATAATTTTGAGAAAATTCCAAAACCGATAAAAGCTATTATCATGGGTCAGAAGCGGCGAACCGATGTTCTGCATTTATAGGCTAAATGTGGGCGGGCAAAGGATCAGCTATCAGCTCCAGCATGGAGTCTAACCTGAACTGGAACCTGAGTCGGACCTGGATAACACGAGTCACGTGATGAAAATTGATTGGACGGAGGAGAACGAAAATCTAAAAATGTGATTGGCCGAATCGGTCCAGCCAAAGCTCACATTGAGAACATCTCCATATTTCCATAAGAAAATGAGTAGTCTTTCAGTGTGAGGTTTTGGAAAGTTTTTAAGTTTATTTTCTTATTTACTTTGTCTAGAATATGATAGAGATTTACTGACACCATAAGTTTGATAGGTGATGTTTACAATCTAAGTGCTCTAAAGATTTTTAGGGCATTTAATCTAGATATGCAGTCAAAAAACTAGTTTAAACAACATAAATTAAGATTTTGCTATCAATTTTTTGGCCTGATAATATACAGGGAACACCAAAAGTGGCACTGAAAAATTACTCCTAAAAAAATAATAATAACATTGATTTTTATTTTTTTTATTATTCTAATTTGAAGTTTTTTATTTATTTTTATTCTAAACTAAGGTTTTTTGTTTTATTTTTATTTTATTTTGACCGAATCAAAGTATTGACAGGACATTACATCATCTCTACAATTATCATGTAAAGTGAAATCAACATGTTGATTTCAATGTATATGCATTGATTTTACCTTGTATTTTTAATTATTTATTAATCATTGCACACTAAAATTAATGTATTAGAAATTGAATAAAAATTGACATTAAAAACATAGTCTAACTTAAAGACGAAATGACTTTTTTTAAAATATTTTTTCTGGTTAATATTAACTAAAAGGTAACAGATATCTACCTAGAGTCAAGAGGAATCAAAGTTTTTGAAATATAAATATTTGTTTAAATTTTACACTCATAAATTTATATCTTGAAATATTTAATCCCAAACACTAAAATCCATAATTAAATATAAATCCATGCTAATTTATTAAAAATTTAAAAAATAATAATAAATTTTCTTTAATGATTTTTTTGAAAAAATTTAAAATATTAAATTTTAATTTATTAAAAGAATAATAAATAATAAAATGTGTTTATAAAGAGTTGAAATACAAGTTCTTCCGTAAATATTTATATTTTATCGAACAAACTAAAATTTGTATAATTTCGATGAAAACATTAGAACTTAATAAACTAAACTTAACATAATGAGGAGAAAGAAACAAAGAAAGAGCGAGCGAGCTGAGCCACTCATTTGCAATAAACTTACTGTGTTACTGAATTTCTTAGGATGATCTTACAAGATTAAACATCAAGATCAACGCGGTTTTACCAATTATACGCTTCAGTCAAAGGCTGTGTAGCTCAAAAGAATGAATAATGTTTCATTTGATTGCTAGGCAATGGTTGGCGTTCTGACCTGTGACGTGTGCATAATTTACGCTTCTTATCTCCTAACCGACACCATATTTTGTGTCATCCGTATGTCCTTTGATCATCAGCTGAAGTGAGGTCGAGTTCGTATCGAATTTTGTTGACCAGCAATGGGCACGCTCGGGTATCTTACAAGGTTCTCATGTCAAACCCGTGCAGGGCCTTCGGTTTGGCTCTGTAAAGGCAAGGAGAAAGATCAGGGTTTCGAGACGGGAGAAAGGTTGGTGGAAGTTTCTGGAAGGATTGGGGGTTTGCAGTGGTGGAAACGAAGGCAGAATGTATGTAGTTTAAGAGCAAGCCAAAGCCGGGGACCCTTATGGAGAGGAAGAGTTCTCGACAATGACACAATTCAAGCAGTGCAGGCCATGAAAAGGGCCAAAGGTGACCCGGATAAGATTGAGAAGATTATTGAAACGAGAGTTTCTCGACTAGTGAAGGTGGATATCTTGGCCGTGCTTAAAGAACTTCAAAGACAAAATGAATGCCATTTGGCTCTGAGGGTATTTCTCTTCTCCCTTTAATTTAGTTTTCATTATTAAGTACTAGCATATACCAGTCTTGAGCCGGGTCTAATACAGGTTTCGAGATGACCCGAGTCGAATAAGAACCTCGAGTTATACATCTTCAAGCATCATATCCTGCAGGTGTAGATCGTAATCAGACCTGGGGTTGGGTATGTGGTAGTGTCCATATTCAATATACTTTTCAATTCATATTTGTAACCTTGACGTGTATATTGGACCTAGGTTTAGATGAGTATATGCTAATGTCCATCATATTCAATATGGCCAAATATATATTTAATTTAGCAAGTTGTCAACCTCGAGGTGTATATCGGACCCCTGCGTAATGGGCCTTTACTAGAGTCTTTAATCAATATGTTCAACACACCATGTAGACTAATCCAACTCTGCAATGTGGAGGTTTATATGAGCCCTGCACTTTGATGGGTATGTGCCAGTGTCTACACTCAATACACCCAATGCATGGTCTAGATTCAATCTTGGTCTGCAATCAGGGGGTGTGTATCAGACCAGGTCTATGTAGTTATGTTCTAGTATCCATATTCTATGCACCCAGTAGACCATCTAGATTCACTCTAGCACTGCAACCTTAGGTGCATATCAGACCACGGTTCATATTCGATAGACCCAATACACTATCAGACCAGGGTTTACAATGGCATGTGCTTCTATCCATCTCCAATACACCATCTATATTCTAGTGTTTCACGGGGATGCATCTCCCAAGGGGGGGGAGGGGGTGAGCCCCACGTTTCCCAGGCGTCTAGGACAGGGGGATGCTAGGGGAAATGTTTCCCCACATTCTGCTTATGGGGAAATTTGGCGAGACGCAGTGGGAAATGTTTCCCTAATGTGGAGGGTAAAAAGGGGTGGGAAATGTTTCCCTAATGTGGAGGGTAAAAAGGGGTGCTTGCGGGCATCTCCCCTCAAAAAGGGTTGGGTGTGTCTTCCTGAATTTTCTTGAAAACAATAATTTATGAGTGGAGAAGCCTAGTATTGGACCCTAGGGCCTTATTAATGCTATGCAATTAATCGTAATGTTTAAGAATTTAAAATAAAAGGATGAAATTGAAAGTTACTTACATTTTTAACATTACCATTAAATGACTCAGGATGTTTGAGAGTGGTCATGGCCTAATTGGATTTCATATGGAGAAAGTAGAATTTTAGATCCTACTCAAAATTCAACAGACTTAACAATTTTTAGAATTTGCGGATTGCAAAAGTTTTGTTTGGATTCTATCATCTATGAGGGTATTGTTGATTTTTTGTAGCTTTGGCCATTTTTCATAAACTTATTTAGCCCTGAAAATATGAAAGAAAAGATAAACATAAATGTACAATTCAAGGTGACTTCAAAAGAGGAAAATTGAATTTTTGAAATTCAAATTATTCTTGCCTCCAAGATCAAGTTGAACAGCCCCAAAGGTTCAAGTTGGCCTGACCCTTTGACACACCTATTTCGGCTCATTAATTTCTTATATAAAGGAAACCCATTTTCCTCATTTGGACACCAATTCAAATCACTCAATTTTCATATACATATTCTTTTGTTCATGCAAAGGAAAGAGAGGGATAACAGGCCGAGTTCTCTGAGGCAGACTGAAATCTCTAAGGCACAGCTGACCAAATTTATGAGGCTATCTTAGCGGGCCAAATTTATCTCTGTTTGACTTGGGGTTGTCTGTGGTTACTAGTTAGTTTGACCTTGTTTTGACTCGAAAGATAAGATTGTATCTCTTGTTGAATTGAATAATTTCTCGAAGAAAAGGTTGCTGGGTTTTTCCCTAGTTAGGGTTTTCCCAGGGTAAAATTTTTTGTCTCGTGTTTGGTTGTCTCTCTATGATCTTACTGTCATTATTGTTTGTATTGTTGAGATCTTTTGCATAATTGCTTAATGAAGAACATGACACAAGAAGAATTAAATTAAGAAATCATTAAAAGTAATTATCAGATTAGAAGGTCTTGAAAAATCAGCAAGTATGGGACTAGCATTTAATCAAGAGGACCAAGCTCTTTTTGCACCTCAATGTTGGTGACATTGATTCTTGAACTCCTTTGTCATGACCCTAGTAAAATTGTACTTATTACTCAAACAAAATCTTGACTTTACATGTTAAGTTTTTTTTCTATTCTATTTTAATGCTTAGAGTGTAATATTGATGATGAAGATCCTAATATACACAATGATTTTGATGATATGTAGGTATTTGCTGTAGCATGAATTTTTATGGACAATAGAGGCCATCTAGAGCCTCTTTGTTGATGTATTTTTTATGCAAATATGGATTGCACTTGGTGCTATTTTTTTATATGCATCTTTGCTATATGAGAAACTTTGCATATTTGTGTATAATGTTTGGATCCATATGGACGCACATAAATATTCACATTTTTTTTTTCAAAATCTGAATATTTATGTACTTTTTATTGACTAGTTTTTTGGTTTGTTTTTTTTTCTAGTTCCCAGTTTTGGGGTTGAACATTTTGATCATTGATCCGATTATAATAACATTGGTCCATTGTCTATTGTTCATTTTGTTAGTTTTTCTCATAGCAAATCTGATTTATTTCACTTCAATAATTTATTTAAACCCCAAAAAATATTTATCTCAAATAGTTTTTAATTTGCCGAAAATAGAAAACTATTTGAATATGTCAATCACACCACAATAGCAAATTTTCACTCAACACAGTCTTCCTTAATTAAACTTCTTTGGAATTTTTTGGGTTAGACCCACATAGAATACATAGAAGAATATAGTTGTTGGGCACCTAGAAACTCGACATCACTAGGGAAGTCGGCCTCAAGGAATTTGACCCTTTGATACCAATCCTCCTAAAAAAACTCGGCCTTCAAGAAATTAGACCTGTCTCACTAGCAAATTGGCTCCCTTCTTTCTCTCCTCGTACAACCCGTGTGCACTTGAGAAATCAACCTCTCTGGATATTTTGACCTCTTACACAATTTGACCCTCCTCTTTAGCAACCCAACCTCCATCATTCTTGAACTCAACCTCCAATTTCTCCTGACCTGTTGCACTTCTCACTTCTCTTCAGTCTAGTTGAGCCTCTTGCTCTAGAAAAAATCACTTTTTCCACATGTGTGTATTGTCACCTCTCCCTTAGGTTTATTTTATAATTTAATTAAGTCAAAATCCTTAATTCTAATCTCCTAAATGATTAACAACTAGGATTAAATCCTAAGCCTCACTTGAGATCAACAGTTGTGATTATATCTAAATCACTTAAATAATTTTATCATTTACCCTTAGAACTTTGGCCTAATAGCCCACAATATATAATTAGACTAATTATTGTACTTTTCTTAAGTTAACCTTAGGGAAGAAATCATAATATCACTTACCCCACCAAGTAAGTACCCAAAGAGGCAATCAAATATCTTTGGCATACTAAGACACCAACCCTATGTAGAAGACCTTCCGAAACTACAAAATTTCAAGACTCACCCTCCTAGCGAAGAAGGGATTCTCCACCACCCTCATCAAGTCTCTGTAAAACACAAACTTCCCTTTACTAGAGGCTTGGTGAGAATATCTGTTATTTGCTCCTTTATGGAGATGTATTGCAATCTCACAACACCTCTCTAGACCTTGTCTTCTGATGAAGTGGTATCAGATGTATATATGATTGGACCTATCATGAAACACTGGATTCTCAAAGAGCTTAATGCAACTCTGATTGTCATAGTGAATCATAGTTGGACCCATCTCAAGACCAAATAATTTTGTGAGCATCTTGCGAGGCCATAGCCTCACAACTCACGAGACTCACTGCCATGTACTCTACCTCTGCAAAGCTAAGTGCCATTGAGTGTTACTTCCTGCTATATCGTGAGATCATACCTAATACCAAGCTCAAACAACATTCAAAAGTAGATTTCCTGTGCATTACACTCCCTTCCCAATCGAAATCTGTGTAGCCCTACAATTGCACTCCACCAACTCTGACATATCCTTGTCCAGACTCTATTGTACCACGAAGATGCCTAAGCACATGCTTTGCTGCCAACCCAATGAACCCTCCTTGAATCCACCATAAACTAGCTTAGTGTGTTCACTGCAAAGCAAATTTCTGGCCTAATGTCAACCAAATACATCAAGGACCCGATCAACCATCTGTACAAAGTGGGATCCACCAACTCACCCTTGCAAGCACTTAGCTTCCTCAAGGTGGTGGTCATAGGTGTAGATATCAACTTGCAATCCTCCATCCTGAATCTCCTCAGAATCTCAACTGCATACTTTCCCTCCCTAGGAAAATCTCTCCTATCTGCTTTGTCAATTTTAGGTAAGTTCTATGCTAGAGCAATTTATTTAAATTTTCACAATTAGCAATCACATCAACATTAAGATAAACTGCAAATAGAACATAAATATAAATCGCAGAGGACAAGCCAAGACAAGAGGACACAAGATGTGGCGCCAGCCAGGACAAACCCCACAATGTGTGGGGAAACCCTTGATCAATTGTTCTTTTATGTTCTTCAAAGTTCAGCAAAGAAAGAGAGAGAGATAGTACATTTACAACAGAAGTCAACACTTTGACTTATTTAGATCTAACATAGATCATTTTGTATAATGATGAGAACAGTTGAAGACATTTTGCTTCAACTGATTCTCCAAGGTGACTCCTTCACCTATCATCACGCTGCATTTCATCCATTTGTTGCACCTTACCAAGTAGCACCATCATGCTGCATCATGCATCATCATGCTGCTCATGATTTCATACATCACGCTGCTGCCCATGCTCCACGCATCATTGTGCTGCCCATGCGCATTATATCATACACCATGCTGCTCATAATGCTGCCCATCATGTTATGTTTCTGTTGCTTCATTATGGAGTTCATATACATATCAACCTTAGCTGCTTGTTATGGCTTGCAGCCTAGCAAAGTAGCTAGG
>APFE030964766.1:4625-65558 GCA_000404065.3 Pinus taeda | reverse complement strand
ATTTCAATTATCTGATTATAAAAATTAAAAATTTATGACATATTTTCATTATGGATTTAAGTTAATATGTTTTTTTTATTTACTGATTTATGTGTTTCTATTTTTTAGGAAAATGGAATCAAAGAATATTTCTGTGAATATTTCTGGACCAAAGACTCTTAAAGGTGCATCTTCAAAAAGTATTGGTGAATTAACTCCACCCGAGCTCATGGCTCATGGCTACAAATATTTCAAGTGCCTTCAATGATAAGAAGATGATTTTAGACTGGAAGAATCCAAAAGAGGTGAAATTCCCATTAAGAATCTAGTATGTGAAAGAAAGAGAAAGCCAAAACATGAATATATATCTATATATTGATATACCGAATGAAAATGGAATTTTTGAGCTGATGGGAAGAGTCATAGATATGTGTTCGGTACCAGACACTGAAGTTGTTTACACACTTACAAAACCTCCCAAGTCACATGAAAGGATTAAATATCAACTAACATATTCATTGTATGACACGAGGGAGGTATCTACAAAGTTGTGTAAACAAATCGTAAATGAGATGAAACAAAACATCGTAAGCATTTTTATTTATATTCGTATTTTTCTTTCTTGAAAGTGTCCCACTATATTTTTTGAATTTTGTTTTTATTAACATATGATATTTTGTTTGGCTGAATTTTGTTGAGAGTTGTTCAATTATACTGGGAGGAATTCATTTCATAGAGCATGATATCATGAAATTTGTCAGCAGTTTTTACTGAGTGTCAGAAGAAGATATGGAAAACAAGAAAAATGTAGTAATTGATGATGTTACAAAACTACATCAAAAGGATCAGAAAAAAGGGTGTCTAGTGGATAAATCTAGCAAGGGTAGACAAGTTACTTTTGAGGACGATGAAGTTGAAACTGATAGTGAAGCATATGTTGATGTTACTGAAGATGACATTGGAACCGAGAAGAGCCATAAAATACCAAAAGTAACAATGCCCAAGAATAAATCTGTTGAGAATGTTACGACGAAGAAAATTAATGTTGAAGATTTTGAGGTAGTCATTACCAGCAGGCAAGAACCTAGTGAAACTTCCAAAGAAAGCAGAGAAATTGTTACACCAGGAGATGATTTAGAGGATGGAATTATCAAAACAAACCAAAATTTCATTTGATAGAATTTGACAAAGAAAAACTTAATTGATGGTGGTCGTACATTTCAACTTATTGTCAGACAAACCTATAAGGCAAGTGAAGGACAATGTCAATATCAAGTTAGAAAGCCACACCATATGCATGTTCACAACTTGAAGACATTGATGAGGTACAATCCATATGCTCATGTGGTTAATTATTTGCTTCTTGTTGATTCAGTTCAAGTTACCATCAAAGAAGCATTTAATAATTCAAATGTTTTGAATACAATTATTAAGTGCTTGGGAGGAACCATTCCGTGGAATCTCAAAGACAATTGATGGAGGAATATCCCAATAACCCATGTTTTGAAACAATGAAATGTATCATTTATGCTGGTTTGTCAGATACAGAAGCAAAGTTAGTGGCAAAGGATCATAATTCAGATAATGAATATAGGATGTCTATGACTTTCAATGGAAGGGTTAGATTTATTCATAGTGAATTTGAAGAAAAATGTGGTGGGGATAGGATAAATGTTACTGCATATTTCTGAAGGGAATGTTGTATGGAAATAGGCTATCAAATTGAAGAGAAACCCAAGTCAAAAGGTGGGAAACACAACCTTCCTAGTGATATATTCAGAGGTGTTGATAACATTTTCCATTTGGCATTTATAACTGGAGATGTTTGGGAGTTGATTGATGAGATTTTTAGCATGTGGGAAAACATTGGCATTAAAAACCAAAAGGTCAAAAAGTCTAAGCCATTGATATGTGGCGGAAATAAATCAGGTCTTGAATTGAAGCAACCTCCAAAAGATATGACTATAACACCTTGGAGAGCAAATGCAAGGAGTGAAAGATGAAAAAATTGTCAAAAAAAATATTATCTCGTGTGAAGTCAAGGGACATATAGTTGGAGCAAATGTTTGAGGAATTTCAAAGTAAGTTTGTTGAATTATTTTTGTTTATTTCTAGATTATAATTTTCTTTTAAATAAAACATGTAGTTCTTGGTAGTATTTGTTATACATATAATTATATTGACCTTTTTGTTACTTTATCTATGCAGTCACAAAGTTTACATATAAATTCAAGATTTGTTTTTAGATTGATGAATGAATATAGTTGGGAGGATGTTGTACGCAACTATCCAGATTCAAGTTCTACATCAACATTAAAAGCTTTTTATCTTGCACTTAAAAAGGTATCTTGATTTACACATTAATTTGTATTCATCTGTGTACTATTTTTAATTTATAACTTACACATATATTTGCTTATTTTATAAAATATGAAGAAGGATGATAATGGAGTGCCAACTAGCTTCAAAACCTTGATTGAAAAAATAAAGATCGAAAGACTGAGGAAGCAATGTGTTAAGAATGTTGAACTTGATCCAACTCTTACTTATTTCATTTGGAATGGGCTGGACATTGTTCAATATCAAGTAATACAAGGTGACTGTGAAGACATTGCTAAACTCATACCTAAAAGGGAGTATGTCCTAATTATTGTAGATATTCCCCATGGCTTCAATATTCCAAACATTGACTATGATAGTGACCTTTATACTTATCAAGCTCTTAGTAAAGTGGTTGCGAGATTTCTAGAAGTCACATCATCACCATTATGGAGATTTGTGACATTTCATTCAGACACAAAATTGGCAATGATATTGTCAAGCTTCAAAGGGAAAACAAATTCAAGGATGAAGCTTACATGGTAAGAAATTTAAAATGTATATTTGGTTAACATTGAAAAAATCATTTATGTACAAGTTGATTGAACTTTTACTATTTCATATTACAGGCAAAATTAAAATCTTTTTAACCATGATGATCAAGTATTTATAAATGATTGTGAGTTCATTCATATTGATAGTTGGGCAAAAGATGATAGCTATATGTCTATGATTTTTAATCAGGTAGATGAAAAGAGTTATAGCCAAATACTAACTTATGATGCTATTGTGAGAAAACTAACATATCAATAAAAAGAAGCAAAAGAAGAGATAGTTAACATTTATCAAAAACCACAATTATTGATTAACTCTCGTGTAAACATATGTCCAAATGAAGGAGATTGGGTTTTGGATTTATTTTCTGGCTCAGGTAAGATTTATTATATAGAATTGAATTTCAATATGTTATTTTTTAATTAATATTTCATTGTACTAATTTACTTCATTATTTCTTTTGTGCTTGATAATTAGGTACGACACTAGTATGCTGCCTTGAAAAAGGAAGAAATTGCATTGCAATTGAAAAATATCCATTTTAGTGCAGTTTTATTCAGCAAAGAATTAATGCTCTTCAATTTCTTCTAGATGCAATGCAAGAAATTGGGTTGAAGAAAGGGGTCCTTAGTGAATCACGCGTGGCAAGAAAGGCAAAGGAACTTCAACCACCATTACATGGGATGTTTGGAAAGACATACATTGGGACATTCACGTACATCAAAGATCCATTAGAAGACGAAAATGAGCAAAAGGAAGCAGAAAATATTGTGGTAGAAGACAATGATGAAACTCTAAAGGACAAAGAGTTTGGATTACATGACATTGTTGATTAAATTTAAGTTATGCTTGGAAATGAAGCTAATTTTTTGTAACTATTAAGTAGTTATACTTGCAATGTTCTGACTTTGGCATTTTATGAGAAGAATATACACTCAATTAAGGTTTTTACATGTTCAATATTTGTAATATGTGATTTTCCCATTAATTTTTAAGTTAATCATTATTTTTTGAAAAAAAGTGATTATTATTATTTTTTTGACATGAAATTCATAAAAAACTATTATTTAACTATTTTTAGTTAAAATTTTCATATAAAAATTGTGATTTTTGCATGTCAATTGTAGCAAAAAACTATCAAAGCGTGTAGTTTTTTAGTTATATTTATGTTAAAAATGGTTATGTTTATGTCCATTGTTAGAAAAATATTATTTTTTAGAAACAATCATTTATTGTGGATTGAAAAATTAGCTAACGATGTATAAATATGTAGGAGTATCGAAAATTCAAAATAGTCGACCTTCTTCTTTTAAATATCCAAAACAATAAAAAGCTCACTAGAAAAAAAATAAAATTAAAATAAAAAACAAGAAAATAAGAAGAAAAAGACCACTTAAAAAATTATTAAAATTTACAAAATAATTATTTACATTTCATACATTAGAAAAAAAATAAAATAAGAAAAAAACTTTTTAAAAAAATGGCTTGGTGTAGAATTACCACGTTTTTAAATTAGCATAAAAAACAGTACGATTATAAAACACAATGTACATAAAAAAAATTATAGTGCGAAAAACTAAGCTCCAAAAAACACGTGTGTTCTGCATCACGAATTTTCCAAATTGAGTCACTTTTTTGCTATCTTTACAAAACGGGTAACAGTATGGGTTCCCATTTCAAAGTTTACATTGTTCTTCATGGAGGTATTCAATGGTGGAATAATGGGTAGATTGACAGAACCCTAAGGATTAACGACCTACGTGAATGTAGGGGCATAGCTTATAAACCAACATCATGACCATCTCAGGGTGCGGAAATTTGGCTCTAGCATCTCGCCATATTGCTTTGGGTGAAACTTTGGTTTGTACTCCACGAGCTGATGCTGAAAGGACATGTAGTGTAGGGATTTGTTTGGCTAAGTAATGTTGAATCTGGGTTAGTGCTGACAAAGCCAACATTATGTTCATCATTTTTTTCTTAAAGTAAATAAGTTATAAAGTAATGAACCAACTTGTGCCTCAATATTGCTAGTTTGGCCATAGTTGAATGATAATTAGCCTTGGAGTATATACCATAAAGTTTTTATAATGAATTGTGTTAATTGGCTTTATTATACTCTCTCCCATAAAAAACTTGATAAACCAAAGTTCTAGTAGGGACTTAATTGAATAAAGGATGGCATAGTTACGAATCAAATTAACATAAGTGGTTAGCTCAATCTTTGAGATATTGATTTTTAATTATAATTGAACAATAGATCTTCGAAATAGTTTTAAAATTTTATTTGTAGTGTTAAATGTGAGGTACATTAGATATGGTATAAGATCTACGTGTTTACAATGCATTGACCTATGAGCAAGATAACAAACTAAATTTAACAAGTTAGATTTTTTATCTTACATATTAAGGAGTTATGTAATGGTTAAACATGGTAGAACTAACCTCAAGGCCTCTTAGCAAAGAGGAAATTTAGGTACAACTAGGTGGTGAAGCATCTTCACTTTCAATGGAGTTGTTAGAAACAATCAAAGGTTTGGAACCATGAATGGCAAGTATTATAGAGGATAATGAAAAATAATCGAAAGCCAATGTAGAATAGGAAAAATTAATAAGAAGTATAACAGAGAAACAAAATTAGGAAACATTAGAACAACATTCATACAACGGGGATAAAGAGGAGTACCATAAGAGGAAATATCATAATAATGTAGCTTAGAGTGATACTTCTAAGCTTGAACATTAGAAGGAATTGAAGGAGGATGAATCTAAGCATAGTTAATGCAAATTTCTACCATTAGGAGAAAACCAAATGAAAAAATGGAAAATAGAGTTGTAGGGAGAGTTTAGGAAAATGAATCATCTAATATTTGATGGTAAATATGAGGAGGAAACCGAACATTAGTTATTAAACATTAATAATAAATTTCAACTGTGTGAATATCCCAATAATATGAAAGCTAGGCTGGCCATTTTGGAAATACTGAGAGGGGTGTGAATCAATATTTCTTTTTAGTTGTTACTTTTACCAGTTAGATCATTTATACTTTAAAAAAGAAGAAGCATATAAATAAATTTTTTTAATTAATATAATCTTACATTGAGTCATGTACAATATAGGTATGGCTCCAACTCTTGATGAAGACATCCAGGCTCCAACCTAGGATGTGAGAACCACCTACTTGGACTTTAATGATGCTCCGACCTCTAGGGCCTTGATCCTATCTTATCCAAGGCACTAACCTTGAGTTTAGGAGCAAAAAATCCAAGGAAACCAATCCTTTAGCTTTTCTTTGTTAAGATATGTTAGGTTGTTTTTCACAGCTACGAAAGTTTTCTTCAATGAGCCCTATCAATATTCAGATTCACTCCAACATCATCACTGACAACCTTGTCAATGAGAAGGAATCACCACTACAGTTCATCGTACCCAAACAAGTTCTTCAAGTCATTTCATGATATCACATGCATCATTGTCTTTGATGCTGCCTTCTATCAAATATTTGAAAGATCGCTTCAATAAAGAGGGTTATACTAGCTAAACAAGAACTACTCTTACCAAAATGTCTTCAAACCAATGTTGCTCCAAGAAATGGCTCCCATATGTTGCTCAGAAATGAACTCCAAATCCTTCACAGTGTCTTGAAATTTACCTCAAATGTATGGTTTGCAATGAAGCTTGACACACCCTCAAGCATATACCTTACTGCAACAACGTTAACCTGTTGTCCAAAGAGGAGATGGAAATTTGTCACACAATCTAGAATCTTTTACATGCATGCCTTTTGGGATTATGCCACCAAGAAATAGGAGTGTCACTCCTCCATAGTCTGAGTGTCCCTCTATTGTCTAGCTAGTCCACAATTCCACAGTCCATTGTTCCTCTAGTGGACCACAATACCACAGAGGAATAGACTACGTGTATCCACAGTTATATCAACAGAACTAGGTACTCAGAGGTCTGAGTTGCCATTTAATAAACCTAGTCTAAACAACTTTTGAAGACACAATCCTTGTACAAATATTCGAGCCTCTCAAATGCTACAATTCTGGGCTTAGTATCACCATAAATTCAAAAGCATAGAGCTTATAACAAAGGTTGAGGTATTGTTAAGAGGTTTGAAGCTCCCACAGTCCTACAACCAAATCAAAACAAGATTGATGTTCTTGTTCTGGTCTGAAATCTATAATTTGTTGTTTTAGGAATATAAACTGTTATGCCAATGTGGTTCCATCACAAAGGCACTACAATGAATCTTCTATCTAATGTCATGCCAAAAATAATTCTCATTTTCCTCCTTTTATCTCCTTCCTATAATATTCACGAGTTGTGAATAATTATCCTTTTTATTACTAGAATAACCAAAAAAAAATTGTAAGAAATGAGGCGCGACATCCTTATTTATAGTTATTTTTTCCACTTGAATGAAAGGACACATCTCAGGAGGTAGGCTGACTTGAGCAGTGATCATAGGTCAGCTAGAAATTAAGTTAAAGATAAATAACTTCTAAAATAAATTTCTCTTCAACCACTAGGAGATTGAGGGCATGTAAGATCTGATTAGAAATAGGAAAAAATCCTCTTTAATATGGTGTAGGACTCATTGTAGAAATATGCCTCCAAGGTGTTCAAAATAATTTTTCTTTGTGAATGCTATTGGAATTTTTAGTGCAGAACATCAAGGTCATTAGGGCTTCTCCATTGTTTGGGACAACATGGTTTCTTGATGGATTTGTTATAGGATCATAGTGTCACCATCTAGGATTGTTGTCATCATGATAGTGTAGCATCACACATCCAACAAAGTCATTATATATTAGTGCAATGATATGCTATTATCCATGATAGTGCATTGGTATGTTATTAGCCATATGTGATTGGATCATCACAAGGAGAGATTCTACATAAAGAGTCACTATGAGGATCAATAAGAAGGAATTCCTCCTCAATAGTAAGGACATGATCATGATTACTATCTTCATCGTTAGTTTAAGTACATCTAAGACATTATGAACAATAGCAATCTAGGACAAGACTTCTTCTTAGTGGTTTGACATGTTCAATCACGGTATCCTTGTCAAATAAGAGCCTTGACATCATCATCCGGAACTAGACATCTCAAAAATATTGACATCTCATTCAATGTCCTATTGAAATCAATGACAACCTAGATTAATAGTCTCCCCCTTTGTCATTGATGGAAATATTCTTGTGCTTCCAACTTTCTCTCCCCCTTTGACATCAATAAAAAATGGGGTGCCTAAGTACTCCCTTTTTCAAACTGCTTCTCTTCTTCATGAATATTATATCTTCATGGGTATGTCACTCCCCTCTTATGGTGCTCTTCTTTCTAGCAATATCATCCATGATAGATGTTCTTACATTTCTTCATGTGATGAACCAACTCACCCTGTCTATACGACCACGTCTACCTCATCAAATATTACATTCATAGTGATCAAGTTGAAGAGATCTTCAATAATAGTTCATGGATGAATAAGGAATCATGTTCTTCAATGGAATTTCTCCTAAGAGACGACATATCAAAGGGTTATTGTCCATGTGGCTCATCAAGGATTTCATAAGGCCCATTCACGGATAACTTCTACAAGAATTCTTAATCTTCATAACCTCCCCCTAACTGTATGCATGATCTTCCTTTTGGTAGAGTCTCCCCATAAAATGCTTACATTGTCAAAGATCAGGTCAACAACATTTGTTGTTGGCTAGAGAGTTCAAGGGACTTTTATATTGTATTTTCTTCCTTCTCCATACTTGTGTAACTTTCTTATATGGCATAGTTCTAGCTTGAGTAGCGACCCAAATTAAGCTACAATTATGTTCCATATGAATATTTTTATGACACTTGAAGCTTTCTATGTTGTTCATGAATAAGAATTCATGACCTCTTCTTGCAAAATTGTTTCTCGAAGAGTGACGAGGATCATTATACACCCTACAATATTTTGATATGTGTCCAAAGTTTGTACAAGAACAACGATAACCATGAAATAAAATATGGTACCTGGGTGAAGGAGATTTCCTCGATGGACTTTTGAATCCTTTCTACCTTAGGATTCCTTCATAATACTCATCGCCTTTCATACTCTTGACATCATCTATAAGTCTTCTTGGATCGGCATTTCTTCCATTATTTCCTTGACTGTTTTCCTTACCTTTGTTGGAACTAGGAGCATTATTATTTCCATGAAGGTTCCTCAGGTCCTTGTTGTTTAAGGTGTGGTCACCCTTGCTTGTGGATTGACCTTCATAGCCAAGAACCGATTTATCAAATGGAGATCTCTGATGGCTAAGAATGTCATCCAAGGCTTGAGAGCTCTTCAAGATTTTGTCCATCCCTTCAATCTTTTTCTTGAGGGAGACAATCTCTTCTTTCGATATTTTGCAATCATTATTTTTCTTGGCAAGTTCTTTCTCAATCTCTTCCTTGATATGCATCGCTTCATTTCCTTCTAATTTAAGGGAGATGATATCTGACTTCATTTTGAAGATTTCTTCATTTTCCTTTGCTACAATGCTCTCCATTTCTTCCTTGATCCTTGTAGCTTTACATGTTTCGGCCTTGAGAAGGTTGATGTTAGATTTTAATTTGAAAATTTCTTGGTCCATTTCTCTAGTTGACATATCATGGTGTTTCTCTCCTTTTCTGCTTCATCAACCTGATCTTTTATGATTTCCAATGCTTCCGTTGTCTTCTCATCTCCTTCTACTAGATTTCTTGCTGCTTTTGGTTGAGATTTATGAAAGAAGACCTCTTCCTTGTATTGATCAATCTATGCTTAAAGGTTTTTCAAGCTCTTATGCCTTTTTTCAAGGTGACTTGACAAGGTATTTTCCTATTTCTTTCCCTTATCCAATTGATTTGTCATGGATATGACCTATTCATGATTCTTTCTTTTGTTTTGATGAAATTCCTCCTTAAGATTGGCGAGCTATTCATCTCTTTCTTATACTTGAAGCTTGACAAGGTAAAATTCTTTCCTTGTTTGGTCTTGGTCACTAACTTGTGCTTTCTTCTTGAGTTCCCCATTTTCCCTTTTCAGATTGATAATATCCTCCATTGTAGCCATAAGTTTAGTAAGGATATCTTCTTCGAAATCATCTTCATCCTCTTCATCTACTATGTTTCCCTTGGTCTTGTTTTCACCATTCTTATATTTAGCTATCTTGATGGTCTTGGGATTTCCTTCTTGCAATAAGCCTTTTGCTAGAAAACATTTTTCCAAATTAACCTTGATGAACTTTGGTAGCCAAATTATCACCAATGCCTTGAGTTACTAGGAAATTCCTCATTCTCATCTTCCATATCTCAAAATTTCCATTGATTACTAGAATCTTTTCAGATTGATTGTCTTCAATTTTGGTGGTTAATGATGAAACATCTTTATGAGGATTGCAAGCTTTCTTCCTTAAATTACCCATTTATGATCTAAATGATCAACCTTCAAGCTATTAGGCTTTGAGTGAAGGTACTGGCTCTGTAACAATTGTTGGAAATTATGAGAGGGGGGTGATCAATATTTATTTTCAATTGTTACATTTACCGGTTAGATAATTTATATTTAGAACAAAAAAATAAACAATAGAACTAAATTATTTAAAATTAATATAATCTTTACAATTAGTTAAGTATAATATATGTAGGGCTTCTAACCCTTGACGAAGACATCCAGGCTCCAATTTGGGATGTGCCAAGCATTTACTTGGACTTTAGTGACACCCTAACCTCTATGGATTTGACCCTATCTTATCCAAGGAACCAACCTTGAGTTTAGGAGCAACAACTCCAAGGATACCAGTATTTCATATTTTATTTGTTAAGATATGTTGGTTTGTTCTTCATAGCTCCCAAAGTTTTCTTCAATGAGCCCTATCAATCTTCAGCCTGATGGAAACATCATCAATGACAACCTTGTCAATGAGAAGGTATCGCCACTACACTTCATCATACCCAAATAAGTTATTCAAGTTACCTCATGATGTCTCATCCATCATGGTCTTCAATGAGGTCTTCAATCAAACCTTCAAAAGATTCCTTCAGCAAGGAGGCTTATACTAGCTCAACAAGAACTACTCTTATCAAACTATCTTCAAACCAGTGCTACTCCAAGAAATGGCTCCAATATGTTACTTAGGAACGAGCTTCAAATCCTTCACTGTGACCTAAAATTTACCTGAAATTTATGGTTTCCAATGGAGTTGACACACCGTGAAGCATATACCTTACTGCAACAATCTTAACCTACTGTCCAAAAAGGAGATGGAAATTTGTCACACAATCTAGAATCTTTTGCATGCATGCCTTCTGGGATTATGCCACCAAGAAATAGGAGTGTTATTGCTCCATACTCTAAGTATCCCTCTATTGTTCAGCTAGTCCATAATTGAAGAGTCCACTGTTCCTCCACTGGACCACAATTCCATAGAGGAATAAAGTACATGTCTCTACAGTTATATCAATAGGCCTATGTACTTGGAGGTATGAGTTGCCAAATAATGGACCTAGTCTAAGACATTGTTTTGGGCACAATCCTTCTACAAATATCCAAGCTTCTGAAACGCTACAGGTATGTTCTTAGTAGCACCATACATTGAAAGTCACATAGCTTATAACAAAGGTCGAGGTTATGTTTAGAGGGTCTGAAGCTCCCATTTCCTTACAACCCTATCAAATTGAGATTGTTATTCTTGTTCTACTCCAACATCAATAATTAAATTTTTGTTTTAAGAATCTGAACTATTATGCCAATGTGCTTCCATCAAAGAGATGCAACAATGAATCTACTATTCAAGGTCATGCCCAAACAATTATGATTTGCCTCATTTTATCTCCCTCCTGTAATGTTCGTGAGCTGTGAACAATTATCCTTTTTCTTATTAGAATAACCGAAAATTTTGCATAATAAATTAGCTCAAAAATCTTTATTTCTAGTGGTTTTTGTCACTTGAATGAATGGAAATGTCTCAGGTGGTAGGCCAACTTGAGCAGTGATCATAGGCCAGCTAGAAGTTAAGTTAAAGATAAATAACTTCAAAAATCCATTTCTCTCCAACCGTAAGAAGATTGAGGGAAAGTTAGGGCTCCTTAGAAGGAGGAAAACAATCCTCTTTAAGATGGTGTAGGACTCATTATGGAAATATGCCTCCAAGGCATCCAAAATATTTTTTCTTTGTGACCGCTCTTGAAATTTTTAGTGCAAAACAACAAGGTCATTAGGGCTTCATCATTGTTTGGCACAACATGGTCCTTTCATGGCTTTGTCATAGGATAATAGTGTCATGATGTTGGAGTTTTGTCATGATTATAGCGTTGCATCATGTAACCAACAAAGTCACCATATATTAGTGCAATGTTATGTTATTAGCCATGATTGTGCAGTGATATGTTATTAGCCATATGTCATTAGATCATCACAAGAGAGCTTCAACATCAAGAGTCACTATGAGCATCAATAAGAAGGACTTCTTCATCAAGGGTAAGGACATCATCATGATTAGTGTCTTCATGGTTAGTTCAAGGACATCTAAGACATTAATAACAATAGGCATCCAGGACAAGAGTTTTTCTTAGTTGCTTGACATATTCATTCATGGTATCCTTGTAAAATAAGAGTCTTTCCATCATCATTTGGAACCAAACATCTCAATAATATTGACATCTTGATTAATTCCATATATCAATGACAACCTAGATTAACAGGCCACTTACTAGTTGCAAGGTAACTTGTCCCTGTGGTGGGATGAAATGAAGAGTGTGCACAATATTGAAAATAAGGATATGAGTTCGGAGGATTTTCACAAGCATTTTATAGAGACATACTTGATATAATGGTATTATGATGACAAAGATAAAGAGTTTCATAAATTAATGTTTATGCATATAAGCATGGATGAATTAGTGACTAGATTCACCTATCTCCTACGATATGTACTATACGTTCACAAGGAGAAAGCCAAAATCCTAAAATTCATTGGTTGTTTATCATTTTACTTTAAAGATAAAATAGAGTATAATCATACTAAAAAGGATGGATGAAACCATAAGGAAGGCCAAGATGTGTTACTAGTAGTCTAAGCAAAGAAGTGATTTAACTCAAAACCCTAGAAAAATAAGAGAAAGGATTGGTTCATGCAAGGCAATAAAGGGTTAAAATATCCTTCCTATAATAATTATTCCAAAAATGATGAAAATGGAAATATTAATTGAAACAACAACTGGTAGAAAACTTAGTCTCAAAAAAATAAAAATATATTTATCTAAATAGAAAAAGAGTCAATGAAAATGAAAGAGAACCATTGAAGTGTTAGGGTTTTATGGAGCCTCATTTGATTTAGTCATATCTATTAAATGTTAAATCTAATAAAGAAATCCACAATGTACAAGAACATTCCACTGTAAATGATGTGGCTAGGAGTATCCGCAAAAATTAATGTAGCATTAGATGATTTACAACTTGAACATCAATATAGCATGATTGAAATAGAGGGTAGGACTATAGATCGAACTATGTCAATTCTAATAGTCAAAGGACCTAGTTTGAGTTATATTAGTCCAATAATAGTAGAGAAATATGGTTTAAAAATGTTAAAGAATAAAAATTTTTGCCTATTACAATTAGCTACTAGTACTAAAAGGAAAATTACTATTGTGATTAGAAACTGTTGTATCAATTTAAATGCCCTAAATCCAAAAATGAACTTAGACACCCTACTTTTAGGGTGATATGATGTGCTAGTGGGAATGTGTTATATAGAAAGTCATATGAAAATTATAAAATGCCTAAAAAAGATAGTTACTTGTACTAATGATGAGGTAGTAGAAGAGATAATCCCAAACATATCAAAATCAATAATAATAAGACAGATATCATCATTTTAGTTAACAATATGCACAATGAATGAGTATAAGTTATTTTTTATATAGGTGGAAGATTTAACAAAAGAGAATAGAGAAACTATTTTGAATGAGCTTGCAGTGGTGTGGGAATTCAAGGATGTGTTTTTTTTTTTTATCAGATGAAATTGGTAGGTTTTTGCTAAAGAGAGACATTAATTTTACCATTTAATTTGTACTTGGAGCAACACTTGTGTTAAGATAACCATGTTGGATGAGTATTATAGAGTTGACTAAATCAAATATGCAACTTTAGGATTTGTTGTACAAGAAGTATGTCTGACAAAGTGTCTCACCTTGAAGAACACTAGTACTATTTTTAAGACAAAAGATGGTACTTTTAGACTATGTGTTGATTATATAGACATAAACATACTACAATTAAAAATAAATACCCTTTACGTAGAATTGATGATTTTTTTGATTAGGTAAGAGGGGAGACAATGCTATTTAAGATAGACTTGAGATTTGTTTACCATCAAATCAAATTTAAAGATCCGGATATTCATAAGGCTTATTTCAAGAATATCTATGGCCATTATGAGTTTGTTGTTCTTCCTTTCGAACTTACTAGTGCCCTAGCCAGATTTATGTCTTTAATGAATAACTTTTCAACTAGTAATTAGGTAAGTGTGTACTAATCTTCATTGGTGATAGTTTAATTTTCACAGAAACAAGAGGAACATGAACATCACTTAACATTAGAGTTGTAAACACTAAAATAGCATTAGTTGTATGCAAATTTTAGTAAATGTGAGTTTTATCTAGATCAAACTTAGTATTTGGGTCATGTAATATCTAAAGAGGGATTCATGATAAACCTTTCTAGAGATAAAAGCAATCCTTAATGGGCTTGTTCCTACGGACATGGATAATATTCGATCATTTATAGGAATTATAGAATATTATTGCATGTTCATATATGGTTTTTTAAAGTTCCCTTATCCTCTAAAATCGCTACAGAAGAAGGGAGGTAAATTTACATGGACCCAAAAATGTCAAGAGATTTTTGACTGATAAAATATATGTTCATTATAGCCCACACATTTAAATTTCTTTATACTAATAAACACTATAGATTGTGCATAGAATTTTATTTGGAATAGTTAGGAGGAGCTCTAATGCAAGACAATCCTTTTATTGTTTATGAATCTAGGAAGCTAAAGTAGCATGAAAATAAGTATGATGCTTATGACTTAAAGTTAGTTGCAGGAAATATTTCATTAGTCAACTAGATTTAAATGCAAGGAAATAAATTTGGATGGATTTCCTTACTGAATTTTATTTTGAATAAAACATATCAAAGGAATGGAAAATAATTAGAAGACTCACTTAGTCAAAGTCTAAATAAGATTTGTATAATTTGTTACAGTAGTATAAAAACAAATTGCATTGAATAGGTTATGAAAACAACCTTAGAAGATCAAGATTACATACAAATATAAGAAAAATTTGTGAATGAAATTCTCCAAAAGAAAAATCAAATTATTCTCTAAATAATCACTGTTTGCTAACCTTTAAAAACAAATTTTATATTCCAAATTTTAATAGACAAGCAAATGATTCTAGATGAAAATCATAAGAAACCATTTTCTAGTCATCCAAACTGCTAAAGGCTTATAACATCACTTACAAAGGAATTTTATTAGCCATGGATGAGGGAATATGTAGAAAAGTACTTAGCTAAATGTCTTGAGTGTCAAAAGGTTAAACTAGTGAACCAACATCTTCTTGAACTACCAAATCCATTGCGTATCCCTTAGTGGAGATGGGAGATCATTTTCTTAGATTTTTTAGCAGAAATACCAAGAATCGGAAGGAAAATGATTCTATCAACATTTAAGGTTGTTCACCTAGTATAAATATTCATGAAGGAAACACTTATAGCCCATGGAGTGCCAAAAATAGTCATTTCTAACAGAGATGAAGATTTCACATCAAATTTTTGGAAGGTTATTTTTATAGGGTTAGGCACTCAACCAAAATTCTTGTACTTCCTACAATCAAATCTATGCAATGGACCAACCCAATAAATAAGATTATTACTTACATTTGGTTTACTTTTCATATAACAAAAACTATCAACGATCTTCAAGGAGAAACCATTTTGAAGTTCTATATTGACAGAAATGATATGCTCTCTTGACCTACAGTCATCTAAAGGACAAATAGATTTTAGGACCTAAGCTCTTAAGAGGTATGGAGGAACTAGTTAAGTAGGTAAGATAAAACTTAGAAAACCACTCAAGATAGAAATATGTTATGTGGATAAGAAATGGGTTCGCGAAGGCTACAATGTGGGAGAGCATGTTTATATCTATGTTAAACGAAAGAAGAGTACCTTGAGTCTCAAAACTTGTGCTAAACTAGAGTATATGTTCTTTGGGCCATTTGAAACATTATCCAGAGTAGGACAAGTGGCCTACTAGCTAGCACTACCATCCCATATAAAATTGCATAATGTGTTTTAGTTATATCATTTGAAGAAATATGCTTATGATCTAACACATATCATTGGTTGAAATGTGATACAAGTCAAACCAAAAGGTTAGCTTCTAGTCAAGCCCATACAAATTTTAGATAGGAGTCAAACTTTATTCTTGAATTGAGCCATCACCCATATTAAAGTGCAATGGATGTAGTTTGAGCCTGATGGGTGCACCTGGGAGATGGAAGAGAAAATGTGAGAAGATTTTTTTTCAGTCTTCCGAAAGTGATGAGGGCAAAGAGAAAATTAAGAACGATGTTCAAATTAAGGGGAGGGGAAATATAATACCAGTATTGATTGTGATTGATGACATTATTTGTGGAAATTTATCGTGATTTGTAATTATTTTACTGTTGAGACAAGGGTTAGGAGGGCTAAGACCATACTTGGATATTTGAGTGATCTACATTCAAATATGTAGTAATAAACAAAACATTTTCTTTTTGAAGCTTAGTAATGTTATGTAAGCAACACGTGAGTGATCAAGTGAATATATTGTTAGATAATGGGGTGGTTATAGTCCTAGAAGAGGACAAGTGTATCAAAAAAGTGTAAAAAATTAATGTTGGGAGTTGATTCTAGTAGTGTCTATTATGAACAAACAAGTCATGTGCTAGTAACCACTTTGTTACCTCTTTCCTTCCATGTTCTCGATAAGATACAAACAAAAACTAAAAACAAAGACTATACATGAGAGAAATGCATGCTTGGTTGATGAAAAAGCCCAAGCATTAATGATAAACACAACAGGGGAAAGATGTTGCAACATTTGTAGGGAACTAGGAGAAAAAGGGTCCCAAGGAAAGACGAAACAAGAGGAAAATAGAACATATGAAGGAGAGTAGAAGACAAAATATTACCGATACCATGAAAACCTAAGGCACAAGAGGTGTTGTACTGTAGAGGCTACAATAAATCATTTGGTAGGGAGGAGTGTGCTAGCTAAATTACATTTACAAGTCTCACTTGTATACACATATGTTTTTTTTGTGTAATTTTCATATTATATCTGAGAGATACATTTCATATTTTTTCTATAAATTGCATGCATTATGTGGGAAGTATAGCTAATTAGGGGCACTATGTCCAATATATTCTTTGTATCTATTTGTGTCTTGAAAAAATACTATGTGAATAGGAAAAGAAACTTATCTTCTATATGCATGCATATTAAGCAATTTGGAAAGGATCCAAGTAATATTGTAAAGTATCTATGAATAAGTTAAGATTATTCCTTATGGACGTGGCCAAATTATGTTGATTCTTGAAAAACAATGAGGTAGATGATTGTGTAATAGCTATTTTCTATTTGGATAAGTATACAAACAAATCAAAATTCATTTTGAAAAACATGCATGGTAGTAAACATGATATTTATGCATTTTATACCTATTAAAATATTATATCAAATTACTTGTTGAGTAAGATGTATTTATAGAAAATTTAGAATAGTATTTATATAATGCATGACAAAAGAGTCAAGTTATTATTAGGATTCTGTTAATTTTTATGTATTTCATATAAAAGTATGCATGAGAGGGAAAATTCACCATATATGTATTGGCCTATATAGGGAGAAACACTCTAATAATTACAAAATATACCTATACAATGTAATATCACCTAAAGCTATACTATTTAGTAACATGGAATTGCTCTAGGCTTAGAAGCATGGTCAATAATAGCTTTGAGAGCTAAAACATTACAGGGAATCATGTAGTCATATATGAGAATAAGTCACTATATGCAAAATTTTGTTGGAAAATTAGATTTGGACGTTAAAAAGGTACAAGTTTCTTAGGTCTACATTCCGAAGGACTACATGTATAGTGGTATATTATGAAATTGCATCTAGTTTCAGTTTTCATAATATAGATATTTTCATTAATGTATTTATTATATTTATTTTGTTTCAGCATGTTCTTCCTTCTTGGAGTAAAAGGAGTCCGAAATAATTTATCTCATTCAAGAGAATATTTATTTGAGTCGTGGCCAATATTGACATTTGAAAGAAAAAGAATCAATTTTTATTTTATGTGATAAGCCCACATCATCTTAAGTCGGCCTAGTGGCACCTTTTCGACCCTCCTGGAAAGTTATTTATGTGTGTCAAGTTAAACCTCTTGGAGACATAATTCATCAACACATTATTTACCTATTATTGCACCAAGAAAGGATGGAAAATGGATTAATTCTAAGGAGACAGAAATAAGTCAATGGAGAAAGAGAAACCGAAGTTTTCCTCCCTAATCCAACTCACATGTGAAAAGTATTTGAGGTATTGTAGGGCTGAAATTCAGCCTCTATTGCAGGGTGGCAAACATTTGTTTTTACTAGATTCGGAGCAAGTTGACCAGCATTGACTTTGAGTATTAGAGGCAACTTGGAGGAGGATTTTAAATTTTAATCTTTATGGTGGACTAGGTCATGGATATATCATATTGATATGATTAAGGATTATTGATCTTTCCCCCTTATCATGTTTTTCCTTGGCTAGTAGCCACAATTTTGGTGTCTCTTGTCTCTTTATGATCTTTATATTTTGTACATTAGTATAATTGATTCATGAAGAATACAACCTAACATTCACAAGTAATTATAAAGAAGAGGAATAAAAAATTAATCTCTATTGCACTTGGTTTCAACATTGTATTAGAGAGAAGGTGAAGGAAGGAAGCTTGGAGATCACATTTTTCTAGTACTCTTGATTGAAGACATCTTTGTACCAACTCTTTCTCTCTCTTAACATATATGTACATTAAGGAATTTCTCAAGGAAATAAGTATTCTCCTTGAATCCATAAAGGATATGTCACTGAATTTCTTTCTAAATTATCTTAAAGATTGAAAAATGGGAATTTATACTCTCCTCTTATAGGTTCAATTGAAGATGACAATACTTGTAAAATCGATAATGGAGATTCAATGAATTTGAAGGGTGAACTTGGACATCTTAATACTATGTCCAAAGGAATTTCTTCTCACAAAGCTAAACTTTAAGAATAAATTAGCTATCTAGTCAAAGGAATTAGATCTACCTCCAATGAGCTAGAAGCTAGTAGCAAAATTCATCTCAATATCATCCTCTATGTTCTAGGTTTGAAAAATAATGTACTCTCTCTTTATTGTTTGGAATATAAAGGGACCATGAAAAAATTTATTCATGTAAAAAAGTTTGTTTGGGCTACAAGGTCTAGTATAGATAATGCTAAATTTATTTAGATTCATGAGGAGAGGTTGTATAGTCTTCTAAATTATCCTCATTAACCTTTAGAAGACATTGAAATTAATCCATATGAATTGTGGAATAGAAGATATGGCCATGTCCATTACAAAATATTTCCATTTTTTATTCAAATGGTTATAGGTATTGCCTAATTGAAAGAAGAATATGAAGGAGTTTCTCAAAGGGTTTTCCCTTAGAAAAAATCTGAAGAAGCTATTTTATAATAGTGAATTAAGATCCAAAGATATATTTGACCTAATTCATTTTGATGTTTATTGTTCCATGTTTGAAAAATCACTTGTTGGTCATCAATCCTATGTAAAATTTATTGATGATCATTCTATAAAAACTGGATATATTTCTTGAAGTCTACAGATGAAGTATTCGAGAAAATGCAAGGCTTCGATGAATGAGTTGAAAATTTAACAGAAATAAAGATCAAGACCTTAACATTTGATAACTTGTGGATTTTTTAAATAAGTTGGGATAAGAGTCATGTTACATTCTCAAGATATTCACAAATTCTCATGGGGAGAAGCCACTATGAATGAATTCTACATTCAAAATAGAAGCCCTCAAAGAATTCTTGGTGATATAACTCTAGAAGAAGATTTTACTGGAAATAAGCCTAATTTTGATCATATTTTAATCTATGGATGTCTAATATACATTCAAATTCCCAAGGAGAAAAGAAGGAAGTTGGATCTTGTAGGTATCAAAGGAATCTTCGTTGGTTATAGTAACCCATCAAATCTACATCAAAGAACAACATCATATTGAAGTATATATAGATGTGACATTTGATGAATGTGTTACATTCAAGAAGTACAAATATATCCCTATTGATTTTGATGAATAAAAAGGACTAGACATTCCCAATGAAGATAGTCCAAAACATATCAGCTCTCAAGAGCCTACAACTAGATGTCATGAAGAACTAGAAGAACCAAGAAAACCAATATAGCTTACCTAAATTATAGAAACTCAAAATAGACCATAGTGGCTAAGAACAAATTTACAAGAAGTTGAAGGATATGAAACTACAAAAGGATAATTCAAATATATCAAAAGACACAAAATATACTCTATTTATATAGATTATATGACCAAACTCATTCAATAAGAACCCTCAACCTAGGATAAAGGTGTAAACAACAAGTATGGAAGATTTCAGTGATGGAAGAATATGAATAAATAATGAAGAATGATGTTTGGGAAATCATTCATAGACTAAAGGATAAAACTGTTGTGAATTCCAAGTGGATTTATAAAATTAGGCATGCAACTAATGGAAGCATTGAAAAATATAAAGCTAGATTTGTGGCTAGAGGATTCTCTCAACAAGAGGGAATTGATTATAATGAAAAATTTACTCCTACAACCAAATACATAACTATCGAGACCCTTATATCCCTTACAAATTTAATGTAATAGAATATACGCCAAATGGACATGAAGACAACTTTTCTTAATGGAACCATTGATGAACAAGTTTAAATTGAACAACCTAAAGGATTCGAAGTGCATTGAAAGGAAACTCATGATTGTAGATAAAAAAAGGCTTTACATGGCTTAAAACAACCCCCTATCTCATGGTATTCTTATATAGATACTTATCTAAAAAGGCATGGATTTATTAGAGGTGTTGCAAATCCAAATTTCTACATAAAAATAGTAAATAATGAACCAATAACCATTTGTCTATATCTGGATGAGTTATTAATAAAAAGTGCAGAACATCTCATTTGTGAATATAAGAATGATCTAATACTTACTTCGACATTAAAGAACTTATACTAATGCAATATTACTTGTGAACTGGAGTTTGCAGAAACTACTTGAGATCCTTCTTGGTTAATGAAAATATGTGAAAAAGATTCTACAAAAATTTGGAATGATGGATTGTAAACCTATAGCAATGCCAATGATCACAAATTTGAAAGAGTTGAAAATTTCAGACTCAAAGCTTGTTGATATATCATCATATAGTTAGTTTATTTTTTCTCTAATATAATTAGTGAACACCTGACGATATATATGCTACACACTAGATACCATAAGCTAAATTTAGGTGGAAAGTAGACATGATCGTTGGGTAGCAACACAACATATTTTGAGATATCTTCATGGAACTACAAATTATTGTTAGATATATTTTGTACGAAATGAGATTTTATTATTAAGCTATATTGATTTTGATTGGGTAGGTGCTGAAGATGGGAAATGTACTACTGGCTCTTGTTTTTGTTTGGGTTCTGTTATGGTTTCTTGGATGAGTAGAAAATAAGATTCAATTATGTGAAATACTACTAAAGCTAAATATATGGTAGCCAGTGAAGTCTGTCTTGAAGTAGTTTGCCTCTAGTGCTCAGTCTTTCATCTGAGGTTAAAACACATTAAGATCAAATATCATTATGTTCAAATCATGGTGCACGATGGAGTTGTGAAGGACCATTCTATCTTGACTAATGAGAAGGAAACTCGAGTACTGATAAAGCCTCTTCCTAAGGGAAACCTTGAGTACTTTCGAGAAAATATTGGGCTTGTGGGTATCTCCTCCCAAATTCGGAGGGAGTCAGGATGGACACCATATTGTCCATGTGTCATGTACTATGGTCAAGACTAATTGTTGTATGTATAGTAAATGAACACTAATTAGGAGAATGGTGGATTAGATCAACATCTTGGATGACGATTCTTGAGTCATGTTTTGTGCTTGATTAGGATTAACATCCTATGTTGGATACATGGACTTCGTAAACAATGGTGTATAGGAAACGATTTTCCTTATATTAGGAAACAGTCTTGTGAGGAAATCCCTTAGTAGAACCTAGGCAGTGGTGTCCAATTAAATGCCTCCTAGAATTGTTCTCTAATATAGTTGAGAGATAGAGTGTACTTTTGAAGCCCTAAGTAGTTTGACAATGTTGGTCATGATGATGTTATCCTCATTTTTTCTTATCAATTTGGATCTATTATGATCTGAATATTTTAATTTGAGAATATCCTATTGATTCATTATGAATACCTCCATAGTTAAGAGGGAGTGTTGAAATTGCAACTAGATTTGGTACTCATAAGATAATTATTTTCATTAGTGTATTTATTATATTTATTTTGTTAAATCATGTTCTTCATAATTAGAGTCAAACTAATAAAAGATAATGCATTTGAGTCATGTTCCATTTGGACTTTTGAAAGAAATATAATTTAATGCTTATTTTTATGTCATAATCCCCTAAGATCTTCAAGTCAACCCCCCTTAGACAAGTCAGCCTAGTGGCACATATTCGACCCTCATAGATAGTTGTATATAAGAGTAAATTTTGACCTCTTAAGGGCACAATTCATGAACACATCATGTATCCATTTCTACATCAAGACAAGAAGGAAATGGGACAAAGTCAAAGGAGAGAGAAGGAAGTCAAAGGAGAGAGAGAAATCAATTTTTTATACCCAAATCCAACCCACACATGTGTAAATTTTTAGTCATTCTCTTAGGTATTGCACGATTGAATTTTTATCTCTATTCTAGGACTGAAAATCTTTGTTTTGACTAGATTTAGAGAACATTCACCAATCCTGGCTTTGACTATTGGAGGGGACTTAGAGGATGGTTTTGGCTTGGAATATTTATGGAAGACTTGATATTAATCTTGGTCTTAAATATATCATCTTGTTCTAGTTATATAAAAGAAGGACTCATATGTTTCACCTCTTGTGGATTTTTTCCCTAGCTAGTAGCTTAACCTTTGGTGTCACTCATCTCTTTGTGATATTTATATTTTGTAAATTTGTATAATTTCTTCATGAAGAAGACATAACTAGTATTAAGAAGGCAATATAACAATCAAAACTAATTATCAAGAAGAGGAATCAAGAATTGATCTCTATTGGACTTGGTTTCTCTATAGTAAAAGAACATACAAATAAGCTCAATGAATAAATAAGAAATTAATTTAATTATAATATAAGAAATGATAATAGGATAGAATACTGAGGAAGGTCTGAATACAAGAATGAAAAACATGAGCATTAGATAATTCCATAAAGTAGACTAAAATATAGGCACATGAGTAGGTGACCTTGCAATGTTATATAGTACATTATAAACATGTTTTTGTATAAGCCATAATTTCTTTACTTAGTGACCAAACCATTGTAAAAAATTGAAATTTACTTCTTCTCTAAATAACTCGTGGTGGGAACAAATGTTTAGGATGTGAAATATATATTTTTAAATAAAATCTATGTATAGTAGATATAGTTGTAATAGACTTAGATATCAACTAATTACATAAAAGGAGGAATAAATTACTGAATTAGTTGAAGATGGAAAACATTGGTTTTTACACATTCCTATTACAAGACTATGTCAAACTTACAAGAAATTAGAGATGAACCATACTTGGAGTTGTATGAAGGAAATTATTTTCAGTCTTAGTTCTGAACAAATTTTTTATTTCCCTATTGTTATGGTAGGGTCTGAGTTGTAACCTACAATAGGTCAATGAAACCTTACATGTAAATTACAATAGTTAAACTAATCATAAAATGTCGAATAATACAAATGTAAATAGCAAAGTCTTGTTAAATATGATACATGTGAAAAAAAATTGTCTATTAAACACCATCTATGGATACATGATAGAGTTACAAAATATTTTCATCAGAAAATTTTTGGCTTTAGATAATGCACACATAAATTCTTAAGGTGGAGGAAGAAACCATAAAACACTCTTTCGTCTTATGTTACATTGGTTTATTTATTTGGCAAATGAAACCCCGAGGTTTTGAAAATAGAATGAGAAGATAAATAACCAAATACACAGACATCAAATTGTAAGTGGTGGAAACAAAAGAAAATTATATGAATTATTGTAAACAATGACCAAAGACTTATGTATTCAAAGAAATAAATGTGATATGGTATAAAAAATAAATAATGCATTAAAGCCCTTATCTTGGTATACAAAGTATTCACAAAGAAAGGATAGAAGTTAAAGTTTCTTACCTATTTTAGGACATCCACACCGACAACTATTTAATATATTGCACTTGATAAGGGAATTCCACCATCCAACTCATTCCAAGATAAAACATGGGAGAAAGAAAATAATTGTTAGCCTAGTGTATAATGAAAGGTAACTACACATTAAACTAAGAAAACCCATAATCAATTTTTTAGAAGAAATAATAACTTACTGATTATGTAAACTAGTTCCTAATTGTAGAGCTAAGTATCTCACAAATATATCAAAGCATTCCAAGGAATACCTAACAAAAATTATAGGCACCAAAATTAGATCATCCAAAAAATCTTAGGATTAACTGAATAAATAATTTGTGGAAAAGAAAGTTGTAATTCATTACCTTGTCTTACCATTCTACTAGGGATTATTGATGAAGATTGAGAGAAATTAAAATTTTCTAATAAGAGCTTCAGCTTACACCATTGAGTGATAATGGGGGTTTCAAAGTAGAGTTTGAAAGTGAAAAAATATAAATTGAAAGAAGGGGCTTGGGAGGTAGTTTTTCACAGCCCTTATGGCATGGAAATCCAGGAAATAATATGAAATATTTTCGTGATTGAAACAAAATTCCAACCACATCCTAATTGTTTGCATCACACCTGTCACATGAAGTTTCCAGAGAATGTATGCATGGTAAATACATGCAGTGGAACCAATAGTGGACATAAGAGTTGTGGAATGTATTTGGAGTAGTAGTTTAATGAGTTCTTCCAAATCACATGATAAGCACAATTGGTCACACATAGAATACGTAGGTAGTAGAGAACCAGGTCAAGTAATCAAGTCTCCTTCCATGTTCATCATTTCTTTCTTAAATTAAATAAATTAGAAGGAAAAGCATTGGATTATTCCTTACTGTTGTTACTTTGGCCAAAGTTGAATGATAATTACACTTGGAGTATTTACAATAATGTTTTTATAAATAATTTCCATAATTTTCTCCACTATACTCTCTCTCTACCAAACTTTTATAAACCAAAGCTCTAGTTAGGAATTAACTTAATAAAGTATTTTATAGCCAAATCTTTAGTCTGGGATTATAATGAAAATTTGAGTTTCAGAAGTGAAGTGGTTTCCTTAGAACTTGGTATATACAATTAAATTGAGTGGTTTATAGCGGCACTTCCGAAATGGTCAATCTCCTCACTCAATCATTTGAATATTATCTTCAACTTCTAATCTGATGCACCATGGCATCTTCCCCTTGAGGGGTGTTCTCAAACCCCTCTTACCATAATTCCATTGTAGGTGAAGCTTTCTATGTCGGTCACTGAGAGAATTCTCCTAATTCACGTTCTATCATTACAGGGGTACTATTGTTAGGTGACCTACGCAACCCTACCATTCTTGGAGTATCTTAGTAAAACAAGAACCATAATGGATTCCTCCCAAAAGTCACTAAAATACCTTGTTACAAGGTGAAACTACATTTTCTCCCAAGCTATATTGGAAATATGTATGACTATCCTCTCATTTTCAAGTACTTAGGTGTTCAACCCGTGAAGAATGACCCAACCCTCTAGATAAAAAGCAAACAGAAACCCCAATACCACATTGAATGTAATTTGGCAGCAAGGGATTTTTCACAATGGCTTTTAGCAACTTAGAAGATCACAGAAGTTAGGACCATATTTCCTTAATAGCTCCATGATTTTGATTTTCTTCTAGACCATATGATGTAACCTTGAAAATTAGAAGTTATTGGCTACCCCTATCTCGTTCTACTTGTATACCTTGCCTCTTGAATATTGACAAGAGGACATAATAGCTAGCATTGGTAACACCCCTGTATCCTATATCAAAATATATGAGATCATGAAGAGAATAAGATATAATAGCTATGAATCATTATGTGTGTATATGAATATCTCTTACCCTCTTCTATAAAACATCAATATCTCCTTGTATGAAGAGGTCATCGCCTTGCACATTGATTGTCTATACTATCCTAAGAATGGATAAATTTTTTGGGGCTATCCCCTTTCCAACCCCCATCACCCCCCAAATCCTGCTATAGTGGTATATGTAGATGGATTATACCCTTCGAATGGATGAAATAAATCCTAGAGGAATCCCCTAATCAAATCATAGGAGCACCATCAGTGCAACAATAAATATGAATGCTTACCAACATGGAATATTTTATGGAGAGTGGTGAAATAACTCGGGAGAATGTAAATAGTCAAGGCCCCACTAATCCAATTTCATTAGTAAAGAAAAGAAAAATCTCAAAGGACTATGATGATAATTCCAAAACCCTTTCCAAATGGGAAAACATGGAGATCAAGGAATTAATCCCAAGCATACAAATCTAGAAGCTGCCAATGATACCCAATGATAGAAAAAACTTGAGGAAGCTAAACACCCTAATGTAGGTGATCAAATATTTTGGGTAATGTTGGAGGAACTCAACAACCAAGAACCAAGGGTTGTTCCAAAACACAAAATGTTCCACCTTAGGCAACCCCTGGTCCTTGTCCAAAATAACATGATCACCCATAGAGTATCCTTGCTTCATTAGAATGGCCACAAAATCACACTTGTCTAGTTCTCAATACGATCCCAAGGAGAGATATGAGGAAAAAATAGAGGTGGAAATAAAACACAAGAGTTCATTCAACAAGCAGGTAGCTTCTTGAATAACTTGGGTAATATTTTCTCTCAGAGACATTCTTTCCATGCCCCTCACTTGCTAAATGAATCTCTTCTCTAAGGACATAGGGTTCATGAATAGTAAAAGGAAGAAATTTCTCCTTAAAAGTCATGTTCAAGAATAAAATCCTAGGACTACAATCTTGTAGCAAATAAAATGCACCAGTGAAATATGATCTCATATCTACTACAAGAACTCCAAATTTCGAAATTTTCTAAAATTTGGAGTCCCCTACTTCTAGTTTAAAGTGTGAATTCTCAATTTTTCTCTAAGTCTAATTTCCTTTTCCAAATTTTGAATATGATCCTACCATAGATTTCATGCATTCTCACATCACATATTGACTCATTAATTTGTGCAAATTCATTCCTTCCATTTAATTTTATCATAGTTCAACTTTGTGTATCAAAAGTTTCCAAGTTAGGTTTTTTGATAAAAATGCATTTTCAAAACTTAAATCCCAATATCTCAATCTATCTTGCGATAATGTCACTAGATGTGCCTATCATACCATCTCACTGATCTTCCTGATTTTTTGGCGAGAGCACATTTATCGTGTTGACACGCTGACATGTACAATATAAAATATATATAGGCGTCATGTCCCATATCACTTTTCGCCACTTTTTTAATTTTGATTTTTTTATAGCATACCTCAAGGGGCCTTGTCATATTGAAATTTTTCTTTGGAGATTGTGTTAATGATCATCGTGTTTGGAACAAGGAAATTCATCACATCCTTCTTCATTGTTTTTTAAACTATTTTTGTTGTATTCTATATTGTCACTTTTCTTGCCTTTAACTTTCACCTCTCCCTCACCTTAACATCTGACATAGGCCCTGGCATCTATCTATATATATTAATATATATAATATATATATATAATATATTATATAGGCCCTTTTTCATACTCCTTTTCCTTCCCTATTCTTTGAAACTTTCCTTTATACCATACTTAGCCAGTTTCTCACAAATGTAGAAAATCGCAAAAGTTACTGCTATGGCCCACTCCTCACTCTTCCATAGTGGAAGAGCCTTTAAAAATAGTCATCATTCCATTTCCTTGCAATAATGGTGCAATTAAGTAATTTCTTCTTGTCACCTATCCTTCACACTGATAAAATTTTATTCCCACTTCATTACGCATTGACTCATCAAGTTAAAACTACAAAATATTTACACCTACCCTCATCACATCCTATCATATTTTCTCATGATGGATCTAACTTGTTGGGATATTTATCTCCCCAAACTATGATACGAATTTATTCTGCATTGAATACTGCTTATCACAACTTGTCCTTGTAGTTTGTGACTTAACCTATCACACTATAATTTTACAATTTATCACACAGGCTTAAATAATGAATTATTTTTTGTTTTTCCTAACATTTTGTCTTGCCACGCATACATTACAAATGTCAGGTACCATTTATATTTATTTTTTGATCATATCCTCAACAAAATGAGGTACAAATCCACTAACCAAAGAAATATGTAGCGAGGAGATAGCTGAAAGGAGCACTAAAGGAGTTTTTGAAATCCCTATTGTTAGAGTGCCCATCTATTGTGACATTTCTTGCTATGTGGATAAATCAGTACCTATGACATGGAAATGTATACATCAAGAATTAGCCAAGAAATAGGCACCTAAGGATGAGTAATACCATGAAGTATATATGAATATTATATAGTCACAATTTCGTAAGTTAGCAACACATCTAACTATTCTAACCATGGGGCAAGACCATTGAGTGGATTATCCAACACACTGATGAGAAAGACATGACAATTAGGAAAGTCCATGGTATATGGATATATGGTATCATGCACATCATTTAATGTTATTGAAAAATATCATTTGGTTCATAGTGAAAAATGGTAGTGCAATTATTCCAGGTCAACTAAGGAGATACATTAACTTGCTGGTAAGATCTTGGAAACTTTAGATATTGATCTGATGAAATAAAAAACTAAGATGTTGACAAAACTTTATGAAATGTTGGAAGCTATATGCTATAACAGATATGGGAGACTAGACAAAAAGTAATTTGAAGATGATTGCTTGCCTATGATGTACACATGTGCCACTGAATGAACTATTTTTAACTGGGAAAAATTTTTGGAATCGTCCATCCAGCCTAATGTCAAAAAGAGCAAGGAATACCTATACAATAGAACAACCATAGTTCTACATGGAATTAGACATATTGGATACCATATGCGCAAGATGAAAATTTGAGGCATTAGGATGGAAGGGCGAGTTTACTCAAGAGGTCCCACCTATGCACATTTACTACAAGAAATTATGGGATATAGGATACATGGGGATGTATGATTCCATTTCTAAACATTTTGTCTCATAAGTATTTAACCATATGTTTGATACAGAATCACCCTCCATATCAGACAGAGAAAGGATATCATTACAACATGTTTGTAATTGGTTTACTCCAAGGTAATTGACATACATAGGAGTATTTGGATCTTATAAACACCCTCATTAGTTTCCTCTGTTTTTCAATGAAAAAATATTATCGCAATAAGTGCTAGACTAACTTACAACAAGATTGACCCACACATTGATAAAGGGAAAAAAATATATGGCCTACCTTCCCTTTTTGTATATTTTCGGACTTTCTCAAATGTGAAATTAGATCCAAGAGAATACTATCAAGCAAGGTGTAATATATTTATTTTAACTAAAATTCATGAATCACATACATAACAAAAGATATCAAAGTTGAGTTTCCTCATTTGGCCACCATAAAATTAACATAATGAGATTTCTTTTTTCTTTATTTCATTTCATGTCAATTGTGATTGAAGTAATAATGTAATTAGAAATGAAATAAAAATAGAAAAGCCTCATAGGAGATGGAAATTCATGACGGAAAATGAAAGGTCATGGTAGGCGTTGAGTCACCCCATTTTGTATGAATATAACCTCACAACTAGCTAGAAAGGACTTTAATTTTTTGAATCGAACACTTTGTAGAGGATAATATAGTACATTATATTTTATAGATCAAGTGACAATTTGGTATTTCCACTACTAGATGGCATGAATACTTGTGCAATGGTGTAATGAATATTTCTGTTAATTTTTAGAATGTCTTTGAGCCTTGGAATGCAAGTTTAGTGACATATTTTTTAACACCACAAGACTTATCTTATGGTGATTTAATGCTATGTGATTGATATTCATGTGTCAAAAATTAGTGAACTCCTTTTCTAATGTGAGGCTCACATGTTTACTAAGATTGTTTGTTGATCTATTCTTCCATGATAATTGTTAATTTGCAATTGATAATGTATATTTTATTTCTATTCATGTATTTTAATTGAATTTTTCTCACAACATTTTTGTATGAGTCATGTTCCTTTTCTTTCATTGTTGATATAAACATATTTCGTAAAATTGTTCTAAATTGTTTCTTGTTATAAGTTTTATTGAGTTTCTTAACTCTTACTCATTTCATAGAAAACCATTTTCAAACAAACATGGCGGCAACTAGGATTTCTTCCCAAACAATGTAATTTCCAATTAGGATTTTTCACTAGGGACATCCCCTTAATATTAGCAATATATTTTGGCATATAAACAATGTTTGGTAGTATACGAAGGGTTTCCATTGTATGGCTAGAAATTTTTCTCTCTCATCCTAATATATCTAAGCAATGTACAAATAAATTGGGTTCCCCTCAAAAACAAGCTCAAATATTTGAAAACTCCAATTTTTAAGAGAAACCCTCTCCCAACGTTCCCAAGTGGTTGTATAAGGTAAGTTAAGAGAAGTGAAGAGCTCTTAGACCTTTTAGCTGAGAATGCACTAGGAATCTTGGAATTATTCCAATCACTCTTATCTTGCCTTATAAGCATAGAAGTGGAGAATAAAAAACTCATCACAAAGTGTTAGTTGGTTATATTGAAGGTTTTGTTAATTCTTCTTTAGTTTATTTGGTAGAATTAGTGGAATGAGTTTAGGGAAAAGAAGAAGAACGACCATCAACTAGTGAAAATATGGAATGTCTAATAACTGGAGAAAAAATGGAAGAATTCATAGTTGGTGAAAATCTTGAAATAAATAATTTATTGATTCTAAAAGTCCTGAAGAATATTTTAACAATGATATGGTTGGTAATCAAAAATTGGTAGGGATGGCCCAATGGACATTAACCATTCCAAGTATTCTTCATCCATTTCCCTATTATTTGGACAAGTTCAGTACAAAGTTTGATCTGAATAATTCCCCTACTACAGAAGACCATGTTAATAACTATTACTTGTCTTTGATATTTATGAATGTTTAGTACAAGGATGTTACTTGTAGACTATTCCCTATATGTGTTGTGTAATTTAATTTTTAGTTAAGTTACTTCATTAAATTATCGACCTAGTTTTATGAATTTGTGAAGTGTATGTGCACCATATCTGCTAGGAATCTATTTTCGATCAAAGAGAATGAATATATAAGGTAAATCAAATCTATCTATGAATTATTATTATTAATTATATGCATGTGTTATGCATATTAGGCATTGTAATTTTAAATCAACTTCAAATAAAGCAATTCTAATGAAAAAGAATTCTATTTTAAAACAACATAAAAGTTTTTTGCGTGATCATCAATTGAAATATATTCTAACTGAAAGGAAATTAAAATCTTATTATATTAGACAATAAAAATAAATCTAATTTAATTTACTTGAAAAGAATAGCTATTCTAGAAATTTTTTGAAATACGTTCTAATCTAATTCTAGCCTATAGAAAAAGAAATGAAAGTGTAATCTAAGTGACAATAAATAATTAAATCTATTCTAAATAACTTGAGATCAATTCTATCTAACAACATTAAAGGAAATCTATTTATTGATAAGTTAAAGAGCAGAATCAAAGAATATAAGCTAAACTCAAAATGAAAGGACCTCTACATATTACTGATGTACATATTCCTAATTTGAGTTAATATTAACATGAAAGGTAAGTATGAGACTAAGCATGATATTAAACATGAAATAAATCTTTTTAAGGTTTTTGTATTACTGTTGAGCGCTCAACCTATTACAAATAAAAGAGAAGTAAGAAAACTTTGCTTGAAAATAGATTATTGAAGATCTAACTATTCATAAGATTAATTGAAATGAATGCTAAAATGGAAGATATTTAAAGAATGATTACGCTATCTCACAACTCCACAAGGGGGCCTCCTGGTGAGCATGGGAAAATAGAAACTCATATCACTGGAATAAATCACCAATCACATTCACAGTTGCACAATAAACATAGTAATTGCATTAAATATAAATAGAGAATTCTCTCTAAGAGTAACAATAAGTAACAAAAAGTATAGACTTAATAATTGATCCTCTCACTTCCAACTAAAATCATTTTATAAGTGTTCAAGATATAAAAAATTAAATGGATAAATGTCGAGAAGTAAAACCTTCATTCGATAACTAGGTTTTAAAATCCAATTAAGAAATTTCCTCTAATGATTCGCTACTAGAAGGGTGTATCATGACAGTGCTTTTAATTGACAAATCATCACTAAAAATTCTAAATTCAAGAACTTGCTTTCTTGAATTCTCCATGCTCGCTTCATGATAAGAATGACTCCATGAAATTCTGCATAAGAATAGTCTTCTATAACCATGTTTGACTCTTGCTTTGACTAGCACAGTTCTCATATTTTGTAAACTTCCAACTAAGCCCAATAAGTGGATACCCATGCAGCTGACATCTAACATTTGTCCATATGTCTTTCTTGACTTCAAACTCATGAGAAACTATTCGATCTTGGATTCAGTTGCACAAATCCTTGTTAGCTATGAAATATGCGCCTTTTTGTAGCAAATAGTAATGATTTAACCAAATTCACAAAGAAATCATAAAATATTTGTTTCAAGTGAATTCCTACCTGTTATTGTAGTTATGTATGACTTGGATGACCTCATAATTCATGGATGAAGCAAAAATGTGCACCGAATGGATGAAAGAAAGGGAAAAGGGCTTTTCAAAATGAGGGCACTTTACAAGTTCAATAATACATTTGAAAACAAATCTGCAACCTAGTACCATAATATTTTGGTACGTTATATTACCAATATGGAAGATTTTAAGAAGGATTTCTTCAACAAATTGGTTGAAGAGAAAATGCCAACATTGTTGTTAAAAAAATTAAGTGCTTTGAAGATGTGTAACAAAGAAAAGGTAAAATATTTCAATCATTACTTCACTAAAATCTTGGATAAATTTCCTGTTGACGTACCACCTCATGATTCAATAAAAAATATTATACTACTACTGTGTTGCCTTCTGATGTTGCTATAGTCATTGAAAAAGCTCAAAATTGGTAGGAAATTTTGTTGAAACCTTAGACGTTGAAAATGATATGGTTTCTATCAGAGTACAGAACATTGAAGACAATTCTAAGGCTATTATTAAGAAGCCTAAGACATTAGTGAATAATCCCATTGAAAAGGAGGCTATTTATTTTGAGAGTGTAGTGAAATTGTTGAAGAAATTTAGAAATGAGGTATCAATTCTAAAGAGGATAAATAATGAAATTTATTCAACCAAAAAATATTCAATCCATTCTTTAAGTGGAACAACAATTCACTATCTAAGTTTGCTCAAATTTTGAATGCCAATCTCAATATTTAAGAACTTGGAATGGAAAAGTTTTGCACATTCCACCAAGCAAGCGAGTATAAGAAGACTTTCACAGAATGGATAAATGGATCAAATCTTAGGATTCATAAGTTGTTGGATGATAAGTTAATTGAAGAACCTGAAAAAATGAATAAAGAAGAAGAAGGTACCATAGAAAAGGATGATTCTAGTACTAGGTCACCCATGTTAATAGTGGGAGTGGTTAGAGGAAGTGGTACTTAATCGATGAAGGAAGTTGCAGTTGGATAATATAAACCAGCGAATCCCCCCAAGTCGTACATATTAGAGAGAAAACGACCAATTGTTAAGCCTAGACTTGATGAGAAAAGTAAAGCCGTTTTGAGAGGAATCCTCCCTGTTATCACTTAAGAAATCTAATGCAAAAATTTCTCATAATAGCTTGATGACAAAGGTCAATGTTAGTCTAATTTGATATCATTTTTTCTTTAGAGTTTGAGTCTTAGGAGGTCATGAGTCAAGTATGCATTCTTATCTACCACTGGTCACCCTCATTCACTACCCATCTCATAGTCATGTGTTACTTGGTTATCTACCACAAAGCCTTTAGGTAATTATGTAGCGCATGTAACCTTTCTAAAGTTTTTTCGCAGTGTATTTAATCTATTTAGTAGTTTCGCAGCTCAAAAGCCCATTAGGTGCTTTCACAGTGTGATACGTTATTAGGTGATTTTGCAGCGCATCATTCAAAAATTAAACTGACCGCGCTGCGAAATTAGAGATTCGTGCATTCCACAGTGAATATTTCCCCAAATGTCAAATCCATTAAGTAAATCTATGGCTACATCATTATTTGTCAGTTCATGTACTCCACATATCACGTCCCACCACCCATCTCCATTATCACAGCCATTGGATTCAATGATATACATGGAATACAAGTTCCAAGGAAAAGCCACCTATGCACAAGTTTTAATGATGATTGTAAGCCTTGCATGAGTAACAAATCTGCAAGATTGAAATTTTAAAAAACTACAATCGGCAACATTTCAAATTGAAAAAAAAATTGTTATCAAGCGAGGCAGGCAATCAAGCGAGGCAGAGTTTCAAAAGAGGCAGAGTTTATAGTTTGAACAACGCTAGCATTCCTTGCTTACAGGTCATTGAAATTTCATGGAGGGATTAGTAGAAAAGAAAGAACATGGATCTGGCAAATGTCTGAGAAATGAGCCTGAAGGTTTGGATATAACATTGAAGAATAGAGATGTGGAGAAGGAATTTAAACAAGTTGGATGTTGGAACTTTTGTAAGAAGCTACAAGGGGGTCATGCACAAGTGACTAAAGAATTTGCATTGAATTTTATAGGATTAAATTCAAAGGTTGGTATGATGGAATTGCAGGTCTCACCAGACATGATATCCACAGTCACAGAGATCCCTAGAGGGCAAGAAAATTGGTTCAAGAATTTCAAATTTTACATGAACCCATGCAAAGAGTTTTTAAAGAAGGAATTCGTTAACTCGGATTTGAGCAAGTATGTTCCTAGGAGCTATGTCAAAGAGTCCTATGCACATTTGCTCACCTGTATTCAGAAATACCTGACATGTGAAGGAAGATATAACAAGGTGTATTCGTACCATTTCAAACTTTTGTTGCATGGGAAAGCATCTATTTATCTTCCTTTTTATTTATTCCACAGTTTGAGTAAAATGTGTGACAAGGTACAATTGAGAAAAGAGGCTTGTGAAACTTCTTTGTTTCACCATGGCCTGATTAAGTTACTTGTCTTGCATGAACTTAAAAGCGTAGGCAGAGATTGGGATACATTCATATTCATGGCTGGTTTCAAGAACCGGACCGGTACCAGCCCTCTAGCTGCAAAAGATCTTCCAGCAATAGGTCCTCAAGCAGAAACAAGAGCCAAGAGGTTTTCAAACTTAGAGGCGAGAAAGCAAGTAAAGCAATCGACCAAGCCACTGATTATTCAGGATACACCCCAACAGTCCCTTAAAGAGAAAATTCAGGATAAGGAAACTGCACATAATTCCAGCACAGGTGAAGGAGTTCAAAGAAGAAGAACGAGGAGCCAGATAGCAAAGGAAAAGGGTAAGTCAGTGGCTATTGAAGAAAGCCCTATTTCAAAAGGAGATTTAAATGATTTATTGCAAGTAATTGACATTGAGGAGCCCCCCATAGTTCAAGCTAATTTGATACAGTCAAGAAAAGAAAAGGCTAAAATGGTCAAAGCTTCAAACAAAATTAAGTTTGATGATCAACCTGAGCAATTTGTTTTCAAACCCATGAGACCAATAACAAGGAAATTCAAACAGCTACAGGAGGTGTCACCAAGAGAAGATGAAACAGGGGAGGAGATACAACTTCATTCAAGTAAGGATAAGGGAAAGACAGTTGCCACTGAAGAAGAAGGTAGTGTGGGAAATTTGAAAATGAAGTTGGAAGCTACCAATTTTGAGACTGTCAGACTAAAGAAAGCTGCTAGGAAATTTGCAGCTAAGGATGCTTATTTTAATCAAATGCAGGCTCGATGGGAAGATCAAACTTTTAAAATCCCTGAATTGGTTGACTTTAATGTTCAATTTCGTAGATGGACTACTCCTGCAATAAAAGAAGCTCAATTCATCAGAAAGGTAAATATAAACCTCAGGTCCAGGATCAAAGTACGGAGAAAACAAGTTGAAGACTTAAAGACCCAATTGGAACAGCAGGAAAGATCTCCATAAAGAGGACCCACTTCAAGTAGGGAGTTATTTCAAAGTTTTGATAAATTTTGCTTGGTATAATTTTTCCAAACATTCCCATTCAATTTTTGAAGGTCTTGAGACAATTGCAAGAATGTTTTAACCAGCAAAGTGCTCAAATAGAAAATTTCTTGGTTGAAACTGTGATTTTTGAAATAACTCAGCAGTTTTGTAGCACGCTACGAAACTGCTGAAGGTGATGACCAAAGTTCAGCAGTTTCATAGCGCACTATGAAACTGCTGAAGATAAATATCCAATATTAATCAACCAGTTTTGAAACATAAGTGGAAAATATTGAAGGGTAAATACATACAAGGCATCATCTGAAGCTGTAGTAATCAACCAGGTTAAGACAGGTGGAGAAATATGTATTTGGATCCAACTTTAAATTTTTGTCATTAAATGAGCATCTTTATCACGGTTCAAATTATGTCAAGACAGCTTAAAGGAGGTTTTTCTTTTAAAGGAGGTGGACAGCACATCAAGGACGTGGCTATATGTCACTTTTTGGAAAACCAAATATGAAGGAATTACTTCTGTGGATTCAAAAATTTTAAGGATCGATGAGCAAGGGTACTTTCCTATATTTCAGGACAATGGAGAAGATGTGGCGTGGAAGACCAGCATGGATCCTTAAATATCCATCACAGCCAAACTGAAAAGGTGACCAGATGTCAAGGAACGAGAACCATTGTAACCAAGGATATTATTAGCATAACATGATGTTAGAATCCTACTTGATTTAGATCTCTAAAAACTCTAATTGAAGTTTGTTACATTTTATAGATAGTTAAAGGTTGAATAGGTGTCAATAGAAGTAGATTTTGAATTCCCCTCATGCTTGAGGAGGAATCTCAATCAGGTAGAAGAGCTCTATAAATAAGATAAAGAGAAATGTACAAAGGGTTGGAAAATTTATGAAAAAACTCTGATATTTGGCTTATGTAATACTCTGTTTTGGTAATACAAGTTTGGCTTTGCTTCTCAGGATTCATGAGGGATTTAATGTTCAAAATGTGTGGTATTGTTCTTTTCCTAATATTTGCAGTGGTATGAATGTGTAATCACTTAGAATACTCTTAAGGTGCTCTAACTTCCTGTATACGTTCATAGACTATGTGGTCCTATTTGAGTTGGTATGTTCTGAATATCTTAAATGTTGAATGCCCTGACTTCTATGTAAGGTTAATACCATTGTATACTGAAATGATGTTGACTCCATAAGCCCAATGGATAGTTTCTCAATGTGTTTCCACCTTTCATATTTTTACATTTGTTTCACAAGAGTTAACCATCTTAATTACAATTGAAAAAATCATTAACCCTTTTGAGAGAGCCCTCTCAGGTCGAGGAGGCTAAGCTTTAGCCTAAAGTAGGTTTGAAATAGTTACTTGAAGTCTTCCTGGTCAACAACCTTCCAGGGTCTGATTTTGGGATAACACTCCCTCTGAAGACTAATAATAAAAATACAATGTCTGAGTCCACAAGTAATCATAATTTTGAAGGTGCTTCAGGAAATAACAAAGCAAATTCTAGAAAACTCGAAGCATCCAATAAATACTATCAATCAACATCTTCATCTCAGTTGGATAGGTACAAGATTATTCGAGGTGATATGGAGTATAATATAGTTGAAGGTACGAATAAAAACCAAGTGAATATAATGCTCGATGAGATAGGTCAGATACCCAAGAAAATTGATTTAATTATCTAATAATTCTCACTAGATTCTTCAACAAGAAAAGCTTGTTACACACTTTCCAAGGCATCATCAGTCACTCAACCCACGGATACAAAAAATGGTTAATTTATTGTAAATTCATATAATGTTGGATCTTATTATTGATCTCAAACACCACCATCCTTGATTACATTTGAAATTTTCAATTATAATGTTTATAATTTCCTAGTGGATTCTCGTGTCTCTAGTAACGTAATTGCTCTGTTAGTGTGAAACAAGATTAATGTAAATCCAAAACTAACTATTTATAAAATAACTTAGCTAGATAGATCTAAAGTGAAAGCAATTAGTGAAATAAAAAATGTACTCATGCTCCTCACATATGATTCATGAATACATCAATTCATTAACATTCTAGTGGTAGATATAATAGAAGAATATGGCCTTTTGTTCAGTAGAGATTGCTCCAAACAACTTCAAGCTTACCTTGTTTCAGAATGGTCTCACATGTGGCTCCCTAAAAGGGGAAAGAAAAACTAGATAATAGTCAACAACGAGCCACATATGAAATACAAATTCATGGAATTGGAGGGCCATAATAAATTAGTTAATATTTCTCAATAAAAATTAGGTAATTCTTTCCTTGAATCATAAATTCGATTCTATCAAGAACAAAAATCCCAATTGTAACAACCTAGATATAAAATATAATACTAATTAGATCAATTAAGCGATTTATAGTCAACACAAAATTATTCAACTAATTAGCATAGAATTTCCAAAAACACGAATAGAGACAACCTACCTATAGCAATGATATTCCTTACTTATGATTTCAAAGTTGAATTTTGTTTCAATCTCGCTAACCTCAATAATGGTTTGGGGATGACTATCAACCCAATCGTAGTATTAACGTCACATAATCTTTTTACAACTAGCCACCTCTCACCCCTCAATCAACATACTACTACCAATAAATCCTTTGTCTCACAACACTTTTCTCCCAAGAGAATGGATGAAAGAATGATGAATCTCATCTTCCATATCATCTATTAAATAGACCAAAACAATGGAAAGGGGTTTGCGTGCACACATTCCGTGTGTCAACATGCAACTTTTATTTTTTTATGTTAGGTTTTACTTAATTTAATATCTCTTTTAATTTAATTCTTTCTTGTTTTATTCCTTTTTATTTTTTGTTAACTTTAATTTTTTTTACTATTTTATAGTTATATATATATATATAATTAAACTATAATATATATATATATTATATTATATAATAATACTATATATATTATATATATATATATAATATATATAATATATATATAACTTAATTATTATATTATTTATTACTATATTCGCTTCATTATTTATTATTTATTTACTATTATTATATTTCTTTATTGTTTACAATTAATTTGCTTATATTTATTTTAATATTTTATTTATTATTTGTTATTATTTGAGGTCATTATGTACTCCCTATCTTTAAGGAACTTCATCCCGAAGTTAAGTTGAATCATTTAAAATTTTATTTAGTGATGTATTGCTTCATGTCTCCCCTAAATCCTTTATTGAACTAGTATAACCAACATGCATCGAAATTATCCACAACACATGGGAATCCCAATGAATCTTTGTCCTTTTCTCACTTTCTGAACTTTGCATGAGCCTCATTAGTCTGTTCCATAGCTCAACGCTAGCCCCAAGGCTTATGCCTAAATCATACCTCATGTTCCCCAAGGTAGAGACCTAACTTAGTCCACCATGCAGAAGTACTCCAGGAATCTCAAAAGGCTAGCCCGATCTACCCATACTCACTAAGATTCAGAACCCTAGGCATCGAAATCCTTACACACCTACCAGACCTCGACATCCTAATCCAATATCGAGAACTTGATATACAATATCAGGCACTTGGACTCCGTAAGATGCTTCCAGATCTCCTCAAGAGTGGTACAAGACAAAGGAACCACTAACATATGTAGAGCTGATTGAGTATGTGCCCAACCCATATTTTGTTACTTATTCTCCCTCACAATTATGGGCTCCCACAAGATCATGAAATAACTCGGCCCTCTCGTCCCAATACAATTACCACATGCTTCACCATCATAAGTTATAACATCATCATGTCAACATCAAAGATATATCATGGCACCAAATCATAAATGAACCACATGTCAATATACCTCATATTACAACATCATAATCCCTATTATGCATATCATATGCATTATGAGTGCACAATGCTATTATGATGACAAATAACACCACATATACATGACATCATTAACCACATGCTATCCAAACATTATACTTCGAAAATAGTTGAAATCATAACCTTATACATAGTACTATGAGATTATAGGTGCAAAGCTTCATCACTTTCCCATGTCTAAGGAAACGTTGTCAATCTCCATCAAATGACACATAAAAAAAGATGTTGACACAATATTATTTCAATATGCCTAATAGTCTCCATAAATCTATCTTATTTTTATTTGTCTTAACCTTTCATTATAAACATGGTTTTACTGGTATTTTAACTTAAAAATAAGAGTTATATATTATATATATATATATATGAAAAATATAAAATATTTAACCATTTTAAAATAGTACATACCCAAAATATAAGCTTAATATAAGCACACCTCCATGTACCAATTATTTAGATTATATATATATATATATATATATATATATATATATATATTAATATATATATTATATATATTCAAAAATACATATAAAATATCCCAATTTTATCCTTTATTCCACATCAAATAAATGTATAATTATTGTTATTATTAGTTTTCACATAATTATCACTTAAAAAACAAGTAAATGAAACAATATTAAAATTAGCCTCCCAAACAATAACATAACTTATTTAAGAATTATTTTATGTTCAATAATTATTAATAAAAATAGCAGTAGTCTATAATGCGACTTTTTGAAAGCTTTTCCGGCGGATTTTTCTGGTCAAAATCCGGCAGCAATTCATTGGAATCCCAAGTTTGATAGCTAGTTTCTGCACAATCAATGGCTCCAAGGGGTTTTTCAGGGCGCTGAAGCCAAATATGCAGTTAAAAAACCAGTTTAACTGCTTAAAAATCAAGATTTAACCTCATTTCTTCCGCCGGATTCCGTCACCGGAATCTCTAAAAAGTCGCATTATAGACAACTCCATAAAAATATAATAATTTATACAACTACTATAACACCATTGTATTAATAAAAATACATATATAATCATCAAAGTCATCATAGTCATCATAATCTTATAGTTTTATAAGAAATAATAATAATTCTTCCCAATGTAATTAAACTAGAAATTGCACCAAATGTTGCAAAGGAAATGTTTTAAGGCATAAACTCCAGAAGAATTGTGCCATATAAAACATCACTATAAAAGTCATTTAGTAAACAAAATGTCATTCAGAGTTAGAAGATAAAGAGGAATCACTTAGATTATGCCAAATTGATAGATTCTTGACAAATTCTATAACATTTCCAACATAAATTGACTCTTAATCTTCAAAGATAGTATTTCAAGTCTCAATAGAAAATATTTGATAGATTTTGAAAAAATACAGGTAGTAGATGATATCAGATAAACTAAATAAAATAATATACAATATTATGGATATCTTTCCAAATTCTAGCATTTTCCTCATAGGAAAACCTCATTTTAAGTTATGACCATGCCACTAATGAAAACTAAGATTGATTATAACTAACTAATTACTATTTTCTATTAATAACCTTTTCACAATTTAGCTGCCTCTCAATGATTTTAATAACATTATTATAATTCATTTCTTCTTTTTATTGTTATCCCTAACACATGATACAAATAGTAGGAGATAATTTCCCCAAAGGAAATAATTATTCACCATAAATATATAACATATTATTGTAAACAGTAACAATTCAACCATTTTGATTCATGCAAAAAAAGAAAAATTGGTTGTGATGTTCCCACAATGGGGGTTTTGTTTCAGTCTTTGTTCTCTTAGTGAAATTTACCCCATTGTTGTTTTTCCCAATAACAACATGTTTCTAATGGAACCACTATAGCTTGTTTTGTAGACCTTCCCAATCCAGCCTATATACCAAATATATACAAACTGAACTCACATGAAACTCAAAGATAATCCATGCCACTGGACTGTTACATGACTATATTTCAGGATTTAATACACTTTCTAAACATCCCTTTCAATATTAGTAATTTAATGTTGTTCATTTTCATTCTGACATACTACTTGTGCACACATGGGGTGCAACTCATAGCCACACTGAGCACACTAGTAATCCCACAAACAACATGCTGAAAATTCTAGACCTGTAATTATTCAGGACCTCCAAATGTACTTTTGATGGCTCAAAGGGAACAACAAACTAGTCCTTGGGCAAAATCCCTAGTTCCCTCTCGAAGCACTCTTCACCAGGGTGTTCATCAATATAGTCTTCCTACCGATATCTCTTCAGAGTCTCAATAACTTCCTGGTCCCTATCAGTTGCAATGTACACAAAGCTTATTTCCATTACATCCCTCTTGACTTCATCATATGTCTCTGAGATCACATATATGGTGTGATGTCGAGGAACAATCAACCAATGAGGACCCATGAGAAGACATGTTAGTTTCCCATCCAAAACACTTGATTCTAAACAAGATTTCATTGTAGTTAGCAGAAGTAAGTCTATATTATTTAATGAAAACTGTGGTTTATCTTCAATGGAATTGGTATTACTTAGCTCTTGTGCCATTGAACCAATATCCCAATCCCTCTCCATAGTCCCTTGTCTATATAAATATATCGATTAGTGGGTTTTCCTTTGTTTTTCCAAGATTCAGATTATTTTAACCCCTTTTGAGCTACAAGGGACCCATATTATGTATGTGTAATCATTCCATAGATGTAATCATGCCAGTTCTTGGATTGGGTAGTAGAGTACGAGAAAGAGGCATAACCGCAGAGGACATTGGTTTCCCCTAAGTGACCAACTATTGCTTGTGTGCCTTTGAATCAATGGATGCTTCCTTCACTTTCCAACTAACATAATTTACTTTATACACATAAATTTTAACCATTTAGGTAATACCTCTACCTCATTCTCATTGACTCTAAACACTGAATCAAATATTTGTTGCCCCTTAAAATGGATTCTTATACTTTGACATTACTATTAAATAAAATTCAACGCATTAGAATTTATTTGGGGACCGAGACACTCACATGGTATCATGTTGCTTTTGGGATTCATAAAAGAGTTTAAAGTTATAAAGTAAATTCCCTCAAAAGATAAAGATGCTTTTAAGTTTCTTGATATGTTAGGAGGATAATGACTTAAATTAAACTATTGAAAACTCTCTAACATGACTAATCATTAATTTTTTAACCAGCTTAAAGGATTGAATCTTGTACATTATATCATAGTGTAATATTAAAAAAACATATTCTAGTATAGATAGAAAAGAATGAAAATTGAATCTCCACCAATAACAAGAGCTATGTCAAAATAAACAATAACATATAAAAAATGCAAACCATACTTACAGCAGGGCTATAGAACATTTAATACATTTATGTTTTCAACATAGTATATGTAGCATGAGAACAAATTAACTAAAAGTCCTTGCACCATGAAATACATGTTAGTAGTTTCAGTATACAACGGAAATTTTTCTATAATTTCATGACCAAGAAAAACACTGTGATTGCCTACTCACTCCACAGAAAAAAGAAAAATCAAAAGCTTACAACATAACATGGTTTCCATGAAGTTTGACCCTAGAATGGGTGTTAAAACTATAGCAAAATCACAAAGTTAAAATCCCCTGTCTATTCAAAAGCTAATAAAAGGATGAAGGAAGTACTCTTTCAAATACCTCACCTAATCATTAAATTGTTGGCATTATGATATAGCGGTCTCCTTGATGGCAACTCACTCACAGGTCAGTTCAAATTTGATAAAGGGAAACTCACACTGTAACAGGTCAATTCAGAGGTAAGAGGACAATGGTATAGAAGAACATGAAGTTGGAACACAGGACTACTGATTAGAATCAAGAAGATGAAGAAAATAGATGTTTCAAGTTAGTTTAAGTCATATACATAGGTTCACCTTGTCAAAATACTGTATACACTCAGGTTCACAGACCAAAAAGGGCGTATTTGTATGAATGCACTTTCACAAGAGGAAGAGTGTGTATGGGTTGGAAAATCAAGGAAATTTAATATTAAAGAATATTGAGGATCAATACCATGGTATTAGCCCACAATATTGAGTGTAGCACTAGTTATTTGATCTCGTCCAGTAATACCATAGTACTAAGTGTTGTTTTGGTCTGAGGTATTGAGAAAGGACAAAAACTATATAAGGAGGAGAAGTTCAAATGACCAAGTGTGCAAGTGAAATGTTTTTTCATAAATACTTTTGTTTGAAGTATATCTTATGTTGTAATGGGTACGCTTATGATATAATCTGAAATATTTTGTGCAGCTTGGATACAATGTTGGATCAGGATCATGAGACCTGAAATCACTTATCATTATATGATCTGATATCGGTTGGGCTAGATCTAATTGCTTACACATGTCTTATTCTTTAAATTTCATGGCGTGGGTATGTGTGAAGTCTAGAATAGCAACGAAGTTGTCAGTTAGTATTTGTAGTTCTATACGATAGTTCACCTTGTTGAAGGCGCGTATACAAGCTGGTTCGACTCTTAAAAGAAGCATATACAAAAGAAAAGCCTGTTATTCACTAATGATTTATCTATCTTAGAGTGCTGCTATTATACTATTGTTTGTAAATGATGTCTTCCTAGATTTGAAAGTAGAACTGAATGCATAAGGAGATTCAGTCTGATTCATTGATTGTTTAAGTGAGAAGGGTGATCTTTGCTACTAACTATTTAGATCTCTTTAATTTGATAGTACATCTTCAGAATATTATTGGTTGGTACATATTTGATTCAAAAGTTTTTATGATTCGGTAACTTTGAAGGTATGCACAGGTTTTGTTAAAGGGGGAAGCATATACATGTAGATTGGGTTCATTAAAGTAGTGTATTCATTCTGACATATGATATTTGAGGTTACAACTGGTTCTGGTTGATGATACAGGTTTCTGGGTTTAACAAAGTGTTCTGGTGATAGTGATCTAACTATCTAGATTGACTAATTGTTGTTAGATGTAGTTATTCCAGTGGAGATTAATTGTGTGCTTATGTACCAGGAGTATCCAGTCTGAAAATTTGTGAAACGTGGTCTGTGGAAGAAGAGAGAAGGTTGTAGCCTTCTCTAGGTCTACGCCTTCATATTGGTAAACACATCAGCTAGTACAAGAGCTAGGTGGTTGTAGCTCCCTTCTAAGAGAAGCTGGAAACTGAGAGAAAGTTGTAGCTTTCTCCACGTCGAAGCCCACATACTGGTATGAGTCTACACTAGTAAAATATTGTAAACAAATTTTCTTTATATGAGAAAGAATACAGAGATGACATTAGCAGGTGGTTTTTCTCCCGCATTGGATTTCCACGTTAAATATTGGTGTTCGTATGTGTTTCTTATGTGTTATCGTTTATTGTGTTATTATAGCTAATAGTTACTATTTAATAAAGTACTAATCCATTGATTAAAGATCAACACATGATGAATTAACTGAATCATAAGTTTTCTAGGTATAAGTTGGTTTCCTCAACAATAATTCTGTACACATGCAAGTTCACTTCACTGAAGTAGCGTATATAAATCTGCTGGTGAAATGAGAATTTATTGAATTTTAAATACTTATTCAGCCCCCCCTAGTACTATTTCCAACAATTGGAATCAGAGAAGGTCCTTCAGAAGAAGCTTCATCACTTGAAGGAAGATCTCTCAAGATGACCAATCTTGAAGGCATGGGATCTATCAGACTAGCAATATTCAACGGAATTGACTTAGTATATTGGATGATAAGAATCAGAGCCTATATTCAGTCACCTCGAGCTGATGTTTGTGAAATTGTGGAAGGAGGATACCAATTTCCAATAGCCATTCCTACAAATACAATAGGTAAGAAGTTATATGAAATAAATGACAAAGAAGTCAATAGTTTATTAGGAAGTTTGTCAGAATTAGAATTCATCAAAGTCATCCAGCTCAAGACAAAGAAAGAAATATGGGATAAAATCATTCAAAGGTATGAAGGAGACTCCCAGGTAAAACGTGGTAAGCTCCAAACTCTCAGAATACAATATGAAACTCTCAAAACACATAGTGATGAAAGTATTTCTAGTTATTTTTTATGAGTAGATGAGATTCTAGATTGTATGAAGAATTTGGGTGAAGAAATAAAGGAGGCTACTTTAGTAGAGAAAATTTATAGATCCTTGTCTTATAAATTTGAGCCAAAAGTATTTGTCGTAGAAGAAAAGTACGATCTTTAATCTATTATTGTTTTTCAACTTCATGGAATTTTAACTTCCTTTGAAATGAGAAAAGGAGGTCCATTAGATATTATATAAGTTGCTTTCAAAGCTTCATCAAATGGAAAAGAAAAGGAATTTCACAATGAATAAGAATATATTTCATAAGAAGATGAGGTAAACTTTTTCAGGAAGCTTCAACGGGGTTCCAGAAGATTCATAGGTAAGCTACCATTCAAATGATTTTCTTGTGGTGGAGTTGGCCATTATGCTACTAAATATGCTCGTAAACATAATAATGAAAAGGGAAAGGAGTCTGTAAAGGGTTATAGAAAGCAGTTTTTTAGTAGAAAATGTTATTATATTCTTCAAGATAGTGATGGCATGTATAATAGTGATGAAGGTGAATCTCAACAAGAATTTAAGCTACTCATGTCTTATGACAATGATGACTTTATGTATGCTTTAGAAGAGGAATATTTTATTGAAGAAATCACTCAACTTAAAATTTGTTTGGAAGAAAAGAATATGGTCATAAACATGTTCACACATCAACTCACTAAAAGGGAAAAATACAATTAAAAATTAGAATGTGAAGTACCGAGTTTAAGAAAAGAACTTGAGAAGACAAGATATATTAATCTTATATTTGTTAAAGGATCAGAAACTTTAGATGAAATTGTCAAGGTTCAGTGTTCTCCTGTTATAAAGACTGGTCTTAGATATACTGGAGAAACACCCCAATCACAAAAGTCATCAGCCATCACCAGAATCTATCTTGATGCAACAAAGCCAAGTGAATAGTGTGTCAATCTTCAACATAAGCATAAAAGTACTCCTGAGGAAAATCATGTTCATTTTACTCCAAGGGTGAACATCAATAGAAGCATGAACCAAAAGGTAAACAATACCAAAATATAATATGATCATAGAGAATTCTTTAATGGACAATGTTTTTTATGTCATAATTTTGGTCATAAAGTTGCTAAATGTGTTGTGTACAAAAATATCATGATTAGAGAAGCATGAAAACAAAGAAGCATGACAACGATCAAGAAAAGTTTTTATAATAACTTTTCTCCTCTTTAAAATTAAATTTAACGTTCATTTTGAAATAACTTTGGTCATGAAGAATTTGAATGCAGGAGTAAATTTTGGCCAACAATTCAAAACAAGAAAACATCGCCAAATTCCAAGGTATTGAGAAAGAAGGAATTTCAATGAAAAAGATATGGTATAGGTTTGTTTGCAAAAGAACAAGAAAAACAATGGTACATTGATATCGAATGCTCTAAACACATGACATGTGATTAAGATAAACTCCTTTCATATAATGCTTTAGAAAAAGAAAAGAATGTCTCTTTTGGAAATGACACACAAATTGTCATTAAGGGTAAAGGATCTATTTATTTGAAAGAAAATGTTCAAGCTAGAAATGTTATGTATGTTGATGGTTTAAAGCATAACTTGTTGAGTGTCAGTCGAGTGTATGATCAAGGAAATGAAGTTGTGTTTCGGTCAAATGGATGTCTGGTTTGTGAGCTTGATCTAGGAAAGGTAGTAATCAAAGGTACAAGAACTCCAAGCAATCTATATATACTAAAAGGAGGTCCAAACCAATGCTATCTAAGAAAAAAAGAAGAGAACACGTCATGGCAAAGAAGATTAGGGCATATAAGATTTTCTCAAATAAGAAAAGCATGCAGACTCAAGGGAGTTTGTGATCTTCCAGATATCAACATCCCAAATAATACCATTTGTGAAGCATGCCATGTCAGTAAGCAAACCAGAGTTAATTTCAATAAGAAATGAGGATCACCAAGTAAGCCTCTTGAACTCATTTATATTGATCTGGGTTGGCCAACAAGGAAAAAGTCACCTTGTGGAATGAAAATGGAGAGGCGATTAGAAACAAAGGAATACTTATTTGTAAAGGGTATGCTCAACAAGAAAGCATAGAATTTGAAGAAACATTTGCACCCTTTTCCAGACTTGAAGCCATAAGAATGCTTCTTTCTCTTTCAAGTTTTCAAAAATTCAAAGTGCATCAAATGGATGTAAAATCTACATTTCTTAATGGATATTTAGAAGAATAATTTTATATTGAAAAATGAGAAGGATTCATTCTAGGAAATGATTCAAAACTTGTCTGCAAGCTCAAAAAGGCTCTATAGTGACTGAAACAAGCTCCAACACCCTTGTATTATCACCTTGACAAATATCTACAACAAGGTTTCACAAAAGGATTTGAAAACAACAACTTATACACAAAGATTAAGAATGATAAACTATTAATTATTGTTGTTTATGATGATGATATCATCTTTGGTAGCAATGAATAATCTATGAGTCAGAACTATACTTCGGTTATGCAACAAGAATTTGAAATGTCCTTACCTGGAGAGCTAACTTATTTTCTTGGTCTACAAGTACATCAAACAAAAGATGGTATTTTTCTTTCACAAACTAAATATCTCAATCAAATTCTTAAGAAGTATAGAATGGAATATTCTAAACTACTATGTACTCTAATAGTAATATGATGTAGTCTTAGCTCTAACGATGAATCACCTACAGTGAATCAATGAGCATACATATCTATGATTGGAATTCTACTTTATCTAAGAGGTACGAGACCAAATATCATGCATGCAGTAGGAATTCTTGGAAGGTTCTAAGAAAATCCAAAGGAATCACATCTTCATGTTGTAAAAATAATATTCAAATATCTCCAAGGAACTGAAGACTTTCGTCTATGGTATCCTAAAGATATAAATCTCACTCTTCATTCATATAGATATGTGCATTGGGTAGGAAATTTTAATGATCGAAAGAACACTATTGGAGGTGCATTCTATATGGGATCATGGTTAGTGTGTTGGTTCAGCAAGAAACAAAGTTCAATTGCCTTATCTAGTACTGAAGAAAAATATGTGGCCATTTCATCTTCCTCCACACAAGTACTTTGGTTGATGCAAACAGTGAAAGATATTAAAATCACATGTTCTCCACCCATCTCCATTCTATGTGATAATACAAGTGTCATTATTATTTCAAAAAATATTGTCATGCACTCAAAGACCAAGCACATCCCTATTAAGTACCATTTTATACAACAAAAAGTGCTTGAACAAAAGGTTAAATTGGAGTATTTTCCCTTCAAGGAATAGGCTGATGATATATTTACCAAATCTGTTCCCAGAGAAACATTTGAATGTCTCAGACAAAAGCTGGGAGTAGTTTCTGCACCATCCTGCTATTAAATCCATTTTTTAGAGGAATGGTTCATATACGCGGGTTTCATGAAGAAGAATCACATACATATGTGAGTTTCTATGGCTGCAGGAGTGTATATGTTTTTCTAATAAAAAAATAATGGGTGAGACTCAAAATTAGCTTATGACATGGATGTTTAGTTTGATTTTAATGGTTACAGTCTGCTAATATGCTTTTTTCATTATTGTTTATTTTACTGATGAATATGCCTTGATGAATGATTTGTTGACAATGCACAAGTAGCAGAGTTTTAGGGGGAGCATTAGCCTTCAAAAACATTATACAATGTTGGCAACATGGTTGCCAAATTTAGCTATGGCTTTAGATATCCATATCATTTGTTGTAAAGGTCATGTAAAGGCCTATGATGTCATAATATGTCCCTTTCTATCATGGTCTATTAATGAGTCCTTTTGGCCATATCGTGTAATTTGTACTCCCACTACAAATGGGGAGGATGATGTAATAATTGCAATTATTTGTTCATGTATGAACATTTCGTACTTCCCCACTTGGTTGGGTGATTGATGTATGTATGTGTCACTGGTGATAGGAAGGTCATAGTCACATAGTTGAGTTATAGAGACTTATTACTGTTTTGAAAAATATCTCTGTAGACTTTACAAGTAGTCAGGGGGAGCATGGACAACATAGTGTATCTCAAAGGGCGAGAATATCCTGGTCTGCCCTTTTCTCTTGATGTCAAAAGGGGAGAGTATTTTGGTGTTCCTTCATAACTCTAACAGTTTCTACAACTTGAAGTAATCAAAACCAATCTAGTTGCCATCAAGTCCAAAGGGGGAGGTTATTGGCATTATGATACATGTGTTGTCCTTGATGGAAACTCGCTCATAGATCATTTCAGATTTGATAAAGGGAAACTCACAATTTAATAGGTCAATTCAGAGGTAACAGGGAAATGGTACAAAAGAACAAGAAGTTGGAACAAAGGACTATTGATCAGAATCAAGAAGATGAATAAAAATGATGTTTCAAGCTAGTTTAAGATATATATGTAGGTTCACCTTATCAAAACAATGTATACACAAAGGTTCATAGAACAAGAAGGGCATATACGTATGCACACACTTTCATGAGAGGAAAAGCACGTATGGGTTGGAAAATCAAGGAAATTTAAGATTAAGTAATACCGAGGGTCCATACCATCGTATTAGCCCATAATATTGAGTGGATTAATGGTTATTTCATATTATCCAAGAATACCACAGCTACTAAGTGTTATTTTGGTCTAAGGTATTGAGAAAGCCGAAATGTTATATAAGGAGGAGAAGATAAAAGGTCCAATTGTGAAAGTGAAAGGGGTTTTCATCAATACCTGTATCTGAAGTATATCTTATGTTATAAGGGCAATGATTTTGATATAATCTTAAATATTTTGTTCACCTTGGATATAATGTTGTATCAGGATCATGAGACCCAAAATGAATTATCATTGTATGATCTTTTATTTGTTGGGCTAGATCTAATTTCCTACACATGCCTTATTCTTTAAATGTCACGATTTTTGTATGCCTAAAGTCTGGAATAACAATGAATTTGTAAGTTAGTATTTGCAGTTCTATACGCTAGTTTTCCTTGGTGAAGGTGCATATACATGTTGGTTCGACTCTTCAAAGAAGCATATGCAAAAGAAAGCCTCTTATTCTCAAATGATTGATCTATCTCATTAGTGTTGTTGTTTTACTATTGTCTATCAATGATGTCTTCTTAGATCTGAAATTATAACTAAATGTATAAGGAGATTGAGTTTTATTGATTGATTGATTAAGTGATAAGGGAAATATTTGTTTTCAACTATTTAGATCTCTGTAATTTGACAATAGATCTTCAGAATATAACTGGTTGGTATAGATTTGATTTAGAGGTTTTTAGGATTTAGTAATTTTGAACATACATACAACTTTGGTTAAAGGAAGTAGCATATACACGTAGATTGGATTCACTAAAGTAGCATATGTATTATGAGATATAATTTTTGAGGTTGCAGCTCATTCTGGTTGACGATACAGGTTTATGGGTTTAGCACAATGTTCTAACGAGAGTGATCTGACTATTCATATTGACATATTGTTGGTAGATAAAATTATTGCAATGGTGATTAATTGTGTGCTTATGTACCACAAGTATCGAGTCTAAAAAATTATGAAACATGGTCCCTCGAGGAAGAGAGGTCATAGCCTTCTGTAATTCGATGCCTATGTACTGTTAAACATATCATCTATTACAAGAGCTAGGGGGTTGCAGCTCTCTTTGAGTAGAATCTATAAAATGAGAGAAGGTTGTAGCCTTCTGCAATGGGTGCCTATGTACTGGTATGAGTCTACACTAGTACAAGATTCTAAATAGATTTTCTCTATATTAAAAATAAGACAGAGACGACAACAACATGTGGTTATTCTCATGCATTGGGTTTCCACCTTAAATCTTGGTGTTCATGTTTTTCGCTTATATGTGATGGTTTATTATGTTATTACTGCTCATAGTTACTGTTTAATTAAGTATTGATCCACTGATTAAAGATCAACACATGATGAATTAACTGAATCATAACTTCTTTAGGTATACGGTAGTTTCCTTAATAATAGTTATGTGCACACACCATTTCACTTCAATGAAGTAGCGTATATAAATCTGATTGTGAAATGAAAAGTTACTGAACTGTAAATATTGATTTATTCCCCCCCCCCCCTCCCCCATCTCAGTATTATTTCCAACATAAATGGTCGGTGACAGACCACAAAAACTATCTTTGGCAAAAAAATATACTTAACTACCAAAAACATTGGAGCCTCCATCTAGGAAAGACAAATAGCCAACAACTAAGTGTCTGTAATCATAAGGTTCAAAGTTCAAAACCTAATTTTCTGGTTTTGTGCTAGAAAGGCTCACAACTCAAACATAACCATAGATTTTCATGTATATTGTTCCTGGCCATCTAACAAAGTGCCAACTTCATAGTTGATCTTTAAGTTTTCATTACAATGGGTCGATTTCGCCTACACCATGTGACAATTTGATGGTTCATTTTTAAATTTTTGTTGCAATATGTCAAGTTGTCCTTGGCTAATATTTTAAAATCGCTATAGTTCTAAATTAAAGAAGGAAATTACCCCTTCGTATAATGACTCTTTCAATCAGGTGTTCATTTTTAATGTTTTTTTTGCCATAAAATTTTTCGTTAATGCCATGGTCAAAATATGTTGAAAACATAAGGTTTTTGTAGTCATGATCTTTGGTTTTAATTCCGTCGTTGAAAAATAGTCAAAAATTAAAGTCTTTTCTAAATCTTGTTATTTTATCTTTAATTCTATGGTTGAAAATAGTTATAAATATTTTTTGTTTAACACTATGGCTGAAAATTGTTGGAATTTTAAGATTTTTTAGAGATGTGATATATTATCTTGAATTCCATGACTAAAAATTGTTGGAATTTTAGGGCATTTTAGAGACATGATATTTTATCCTTAATGTCATTCCTAAAAATCATTGGAATTTTAAGGTTTTTCGGACATATAATAATTTATCTTTAACGTCCTTATTAAATAATATTGAAAATTTAACCTGAAAAAAAATGTTATTCCAGTATCAACACTTTTCATTTTCACGGTGTTTTTAGCACAAAAAAAATGGCTTTCACTGCAATTTTTAAAAAATGTTGCAAAATTACCACGAAACAAAAAATGTTGATGCAACATTAACGCTATTCATTTTCGGTATTTTTTTTTCATTTTTTTGTGGGATTTTTTGGGTAGAGTTTTCATTTTGAGTTTAAAGTTCTTGTTTGATAGTTTACATTATTACATGTCAACTCCATATTTACCATATATCGAATTACACATTACCCTCGTATTGGGTTATATAATGCACCTCTCGGGGCAACTGAATTTCGTAGTTTCATCATTTGCTTTCTCATTTGTCCATAGTCTAGTTTGTTTATGGCTATTAGGAGTCTGAGTCATGTTCAAGTCTATGTGGTTTTTGTTTCATTTTGTGTTCACATCTATTAAGTTACAAAACCAAGAAATGTGTTCATTTCAGGGGAAAATGATAAGGAGGAAGAAAGCACCTTGATGTTTCTAAAATATCTATCTTCGTTTTCTCATGCAAACTACTCGGGCAACTTAAAAAATTAAGGAAATATCTAAATCATGTTTTTTTGTTTCCATAAAAAACTATTTGTAATTAAGTTAATAAGAATATGCATTGCTTATAAAGGAAGACCTATTCCTGATAATAGAATGGTGGTATTCTTTTTGAGATCCTGTTGTTTACGTATTCATTGTTGCATTTATTATAAAGGAAGACCTCTTCCTCGTAATAGAATCATGGTATTATTTTATAGATCTTTTTGTTTATGTCTCTGTTGTTGCATTCTATCATGTATCATTAATAATTTTCAGATATGCATGTAGATTAATTGGTATCAAAGAAAATAATATTGGCACATTGCTACTCAACATCAAGGACCACATGAGAATCCATCAATTTATTGAAAGATTTTTTTTCATAGACTCATGGTTCAATAGTTTCACACCCTTACCTATTCAATTCCCTTCCCAACATACCTTCCTTAATGTTATTGGAGCTATCTCATCACCGAGATCTACATTTGAATGCATTTGGGTGCATGGAAATCATGTCACCTCTTAAAGAAGCCACATGTGATGACTCCCTAATATAGGATTTTGATATGGCTCTCCAGGAGCTAATACATATGAAATAATAGAGACACCATCCATGACACGTAGTTGGATACACTCTTTAAATTACCCAAAAGTTATGGCCAAAGGAATCGAGATCTTATTGATTTGTGTATTCGTAGTCTCTCCACCTATTTCAAAACATGTCCTAAGATGCTAGAGGACATGAAGCTTCAAATCACTAACCTACAATTTAAATGCATGGAAAAAGCATGGTGGCATAAAAAATTAGAGAATATATCATTGGTTATTGAGCTTAAAGAGATGGAAATGACCATTCCTGCTCACATCACATCTTGGCATGAATTTTATTAGAAATGAAGATCATGCTTCTATCTCGTTAGATATCTCCATAGTCTCCTTGCAAAGCGGTTGTAGCTCCACCAATTACTGAACCATTCAGTACATTCCTACATTGAGTTCTTTTGCAAGTTGCACATCCAAATTCATGTCTATGATATGGAATAGGTAATTATAGTGAAATTTAATTTTGGTTTGTTAATGGTTTTTGTGGAGAAGCTAAATTGTTGGATAGTCCTTCCTTGAAAAAGGTCTTTATTTGAGCCTTGGTTGTGGAACATAAAGTGGTTCCTCTAATTCAATCTCCTCAACCCAAATATTGTCCCTCTCATGCTATTCCTTCTCATGATAGTCCTTCTAATGTGACCCTTTCCTCATCATCCACACCTCACAATACTCCCTAGTATACCTTTCATAAGGTCAATTTGCATACTTCTATTGATTGTTGAGAACTTAAAGCTATGCAGACTAATGAAAATCTTTTACCAAGATTGAGCAACTAGTTTCCCCTCTCCATATTGTAGTTGTTCTCTCAAAAATAATACTGAATCATATCCCTTTCTCATTCTCTTAACTGTTAATGAAGCCAACGCCTCTGATGCACTATCTACCCATAATTTTAAGATCAAGCATGAATTGGCTACTCTTATCCTTGACTTGGTTCAATCTCTTAACCTTCTCAACACTCCACACTCGACCCAATATCAGCTCAGTTGGGTACAAGAATAAATACATCATCTCATGGTCTCCCAAAATTGCGTAATGAGCTTCGTTATTGACCCTTTTTGAGATATTGTGGCACGTGATGTTTCTCTTCTTCATTGTGTTAATCTATCAAATGGAATTCAATATCAATAGGTTAGACACATTGTTTATTATGATAATGATCATCAATACCACTTGTAGCATGAAGGTCCCACCTATGTTCTCACTGGCTCTTCGCTTAAAAAAACACAACCTCCTTCTGGAAAAAATCTTGTTAAAAGAGTCATATTGAACCATTGTGTTTCTTTGTGTTTGGCACCTTGTCAAACAAGATAACCACACAAACTGAATACCCCCCAATATGGTTTTTCTACTTCAATAATTCTTTGGTGTATTCATATCCCATGGGGCTACCTCCAAAACACATTATTGAACACACAATTGATATGGAAAAATAACTTGGTAGTAAGGAAAGTTTTTGGAATTGTGAGATGGAAAAACACAAGAGCTTGTCACCTGATCGATTCCTTGATGAGCATGAAAGATATTTCTATGTGGAGAACATGAACCAAGAGTTATATGGTTACAATGATTATTTTTCTACCCCATGTGAAGTTTTTTCAAAGGCAAAGTGTTATATAGTATCATCTTGCTTGTACCTCCATTCAGAGACTGGTCCTCACTATTTTTGTAGATAGTCCAATGTTGGAAGAGGTAGAGAAGTACCTAAGAGTAGGTCTAAAGGTAGAGAAATACCTAAGAGTAGTTCCATTATAATTGAAATTTTTGGTGGCAATGGAAGTTATGCAATAATAGAGATGGACATGAATAAAAATAATTTTCTATAAAGGAATTCCTATGGCCATAATAGATGAGATTGAGTTAAAGTACATCAACAAGGGATGGAGAAACATAATTATTCACATACAAATCCCATTTAAGGTCACAATTCTTAACTCTAGGTAGAGAAAACTTGCATAGACATAGAGAAGAATTATATTCACAAATATTGTGAACAGATGCTCTCTCCCAAATGAATCATTGGGGGAATGCTAGTGGTAATTTCATGCCGAGAGATTACCATCCTAATCATTGTCTCAGGAAAAATTTGATGCATAGTATTTATAAGGTCTAAGTGATCCATCTAAAATAAAAAAATGTCACTTCATAACCTCATGGATCATATACACTAACGCCCTTTATGAATTCGTGATTTTCATTTTCTAACATAAAACATGCATTTAAAGAATGGTTTAAATTCAAAACTATTTGAGTCCTTTATTGGGAATCTTCCCACGCTTTTTGATTATTATGTATCGTGGCATTCCTTATCATATGAATAGTTCCTTGCATCTAAACTTGGAACTGAACACTATACTTCGTAGCTTAATGATGACTGGAAAGGAACTTGCATTTCATGCTCTAATGTGGAAACTAATGTTGCCTCTCTTCCTTCAAGATTCTGAACAAATTACTTTATAATTAATCCACACACTAAAAATTTCAACATTGCAGGGTGCTCAATAACATATCATCATATTTCTATCATACCTAACCTCAACTTAGTTGCTTAGCATGGATATGTTCATGGTCTAATAGTTAAATAAGTGAATTGTTGTGTTAATGATGTCACCACTCATGTTACTCCTGATATGACATAACAGAGGATCATATGTTCTCATCCTTCCTTGGAACTAGATAATTTGGAATATGCATCAAGCACTAGACAAGAGATTCTTATGCCAATATTAATTATAATACTAATGCTTCCTCCTCGAAACTAGTTAGGAGGACACATTGGGTCAATGTCTCTTTCCTTATTTACATAAATTGTTTCTTTCCTATTCTCAGGTTACAATACCTTTTACACCAAGCCTTTATTGTTGGGTTTTGTTATATTCTTTCCATGACAAGCCCAGTATTTAATCGAGGGGTTAGAAGGGGGTTGGAGCCCCCCCTTCATTGCACCGATTGTGTATCGTAGGGGGGTCACAAAGGGTTTGAGGGTTACTCCTAACCCCACTTTATGGGGTCTGGGGCAGCGCCCAACAAAAGTTTGGTTTTGGATTGTATGTTAGGTTGGGCAGACCCACCTATGGTTTTGTGCATGATTTCCGCACATGTTTTTTAGATGCGACGATTTTCAATCCATGGTTTTGGACACAATGGTTTTTGGTCCATGGTATTGGATGCTTTAGCATGTATAAATATGTATTGTAACATTGAGAGGAACATAATGAAAAATCAAGTTGGTAGTCCTAGTTTTGGGATCCAAGGGAAAATCTCTGTGTATATGTGTTTTATGTGTTATGCTCTCGCATTGTTTATTTGATGTGTTTTAGAATTTGTATGCAGGTAATTTCTATACGGGGTTAAAACCTACATTTGGTACCGGAGTAGTTTTGGCTTCAAGGGGGCGCCTTTATTGTTGAGGGATTTCGCTTGGGCCTGTGGTAGACATTGTTTAGTGGGAGATCTACGAGATTGATTCTAGTGGTGAAAGAATATGGAAAGCACTGGAAAGATAGAGATCGAAAAATTTAATGGTCAGAGTTTTGAGTTGTGGAAACTCAATATGGAGGATCTCTTGGTGGATAAAGATGAGCGGATCATGGTAGATCTGGGTACTAAACTAACGAGACTATTCAATGAAGAATGGAAGAAGTTGGATAAAAAGGCAAAGAGCACAATATCATTGTGTGTCTTAGATTTAATATTACTGAGTGTATTAGGGTAAGCTATGGTGAAGGCTTTGTGGGAAAAGTTAGGGACTTTGTACCAATCTAAGTCTCTAGTGAATAAAATGTTCCTGTGTAAAAAGTTGTATAACTTGAGGATGAAAGATGGAGACTTGGTGACAGAACATCTGAACGCATTTAAAACTATGGTAAGTCAGTTAGCATATGTTGATATTAAAATTTTAGATGAAGATAATTGCATCAATTTATTGTGTTCTCTACCAGATTTGTGGGATAGTCTGGTTACTACAATAGGTAGTAATGCAACTGCCTTGACTTTTGATGAAATAGTCTCATCCTTTCTGACAAAGGAGATGGGATAGAAAAATATGGAGAGCCAGAATGGTGATGGCTTGTGTATATTAGGATGGTCCCAGAATAGAAACAAAAATAAGTCATCAAGTGGGAGATCTAAATCTAGAGGGAGATCTAAATCTCCAGGAAAACATGTAAAGGTGGTGTGCTGGAAATGTAGGAAGGAAGGCGACTACAAAAGGGATTGTAAATCTAAAGCTCCCGATAAAGGAAAGGGATCTGATGATGCTCCTTCTGTAGAGGCGAAAACCACCTCATATGAAGGTGGGGATGTGTACTTGGCCTCTTCAAGTACACATGTAGATCATGAGGCATTATTGATTGACTCAGGTGCACCCTTTTACTTCACCCCGCATAGAGAGTGGTGCTGCGAGTATGAGAAATATGATGGTGGTGATGTCTTATTAGGGGATGATAAGAAGGCTAGAATCATTGGTCGTGGAAAAGTAAAGTTGAGGTTCCAAGGTGGAAGGGTTAGAACACTTCCGGGTGTTCTGCATCTTCCTGCATTGGCTAGAAATATGATTTTTGTAAACAAGCTACATGATTCAGGTGTAAAAACAATGTTCGAGAGGGATACCTGCAAAATAGTTTTGGGAGCACTGGTATTGATGCAGGGAGTTTGAATTGGAACTCTGTACAAGCAGCAAGTTAGCACTGTTATTAATGGGTGCCATAGTTCTGTGGTTCCTGAAAGTGGAGAAGAAAATATGGTGATCTCTAGAGAGAAGACCATTTTGTGTCATAAAAGGCTTGGACATATTGGAGAAAAGTGTGTTCGAAAACTTCATGGTAAAAGTATGGTAGAAGGTATGAGTAATAGCTCTCTCAATTTAGATTTCTATGAAAATTGTGTATATGGGAAGTAGAATTGGGTGAGATTCCCCTCTGGTAGTAAGAGGGCCAAACAGATATTAGAACTTGTGCACAGTGATGTGTTTGGACTTATGAAGGTTCCATCACTAGGTAATTATATGTACTAAGTATCATTTATAAATGACTTATCAAGGAATACATGGATATATTTCCTTAAGAAGAAATATAAATCCCTTGATAGGTTTAAAGAATTTAAGGCTCTTATGGAAAATCAAACAGAGAAGAAGATAAAAGTGTCAAGGATAGATAATTGTGGAGAGTTTTGCAACAAGGAATTTCAAGATTTCTGTAAGAAGTGTGGTATAGAACAACAAAAGACTACTCCATATACACCTCAGGAAAATGGAGTTGTAGAAAGAATGAATAAGATGTTGATGGAAATGGCGAGAAGCATTCTCAATGGTGTCGGGTTAGGACAGGAATTCTGGGTAGAGTTTGTGGATACTCCATGTTACCTGGTGAACAGGTCACCTTCATTAGCGTTGGAGGATAAGACTCCACAAGAGGTATGGACTGGTAAGAAACCCTCTCTTTCACATCTAAGAGTATTTGGATGTGATGCATATGTACACGTTCTAAAGGAGAAATGAACCAAGTTGGATAGTAAATCTAAAAAATGCATATTTATTAGGTATAAGGATGGTTTGAAGGGTTATAAGCTTTGGAACCTGTTGGGTGTGGAGCCTGATTATCTTCTATATTCAAAAGCACCGCCACATTAGAACCCAGTTCAAAATGGGGGCGACAACGCCGCCCGTAAAATATTCGCTGCAGGGGGGCTCCAGGGGGGGTGGCAACGACCTTTGGGAGCCTCCCCCTGGCGGGGGGGTTTCGGGGGCAGTGGCCCCGAAGCTAAAAACAGTTGTAAAATTGCCTTGTAAAAGTATAGTAATTTCTAGTCAATCTGGGTCGTTCATTAGGCAGATGATCTGACGGTAGAACTTTTGTTTAGTTTAGGGTTTTTTGCCCTAGAAGGCAACCCCTCTCTTTGTATGAGGGTATTGTATTTGAGGCTGTGAGATAGATGTGTATTTTGTGTGAGCGAGAAACATACAGGTGAGACTGTGAGAGAAGATAGAGGATATTACAGCAGATTTGTTGTAGGTTGTGTCTCTTCATTTTGCTGGATAATAGAAAGGAAGGACTGGCTGTTCCGGGTGGACGTAGCCCAAACTGGGTGAACCACGTATATCTGTGTCTCTCTAGTTTTGTGCATTTTCTATGTTTATATTTCTGCATTATTTCATGTGTTCCATTTCTCCGTAATATATAATTTTCTAACAACTGGTATCAGAGCCGAAGGTCTATTTGGCTGATAAACTCGCAGG
>APFE030964762.1:49826-73636 GCA_000404065.3 Pinus taeda | reverse complement strand
AATCCAAAGATTGGTTAGTGGTTACCCCGGCCGTATTCCCTTGGGAGTCATAGGGAACAACCTGGGTGTTAACATGACCAATATCTGATAATTTGGTTTCCAGATCCTTGATCCTTGCTACAAATGAAGCAATTGTTTCATTCTCCTCCATCTTCATGGACATGATCTTACTCTTGAGGAACAAAAGATGATTTGAATTTCTAATCTCGTACAATTCCTTCAGAATTCCCTAGATCTTGTTAGCTGACTTACCTTCTCTGATGTGCGGTATAATACAATCTTTCACTGACATCTTTAACATTGTCCTTACTCTGCTTTCTCATTTCTCCCAATCTTGGACCAATGTTGATCCAGCCACAGGCCTTGGCTCATCCCCATTCACAATCGTCCAAGCACTATATTCTTCTAGCAAAGTCTGCATCTTAAACTTCCAATTTTCATAATTGGAACCATCGAGCTTGTTATGCTCGTTCATGCATGCTTCAAAAATGTTGTTATTCATCTTGGCGATTTAGAAAAAAAAGTTTCAACAGGTAAAAGATGTTAAATTTACCCCAGATCTATGACAGAGATAGATCACTGTTGTTTGATCTTGCAGCACACGTGCAAATCACCGTGGCTTCCTTCTCAGCCTCTAGACAACCTCCGGTTGTCAGATTTAGCCTTGTTATTGGCTTCCCCACGCAGCTTCTCTGACAGCTACAACCTTTTTCTTGGCTTCCTCACGTAACCATAGCCTTGTTATTGGCTTACCTCAATCGTCGCAGAAGTCCCTGCCTTTTCTGCGACATCATTGCAGCTGTAGACATATTTTCTGCGAAGAAAAATTTGTGTGAAGTGCTACAGTGCCCTCGTCGTAGAGGTACACGCCTTTCTGGCAATGATTTTGGAATCATTGCAGTTATCTGCTTCAGAACTAAGATGTTCTTGGTTCAAAGAACCACCCACCAGCCAGCGTACAGGTTCCTCAGCCTTTACGCTCTGATACCATGATAAAAATGGCAATGTTTGTATTAAAAATAAAACCCACTGATCAGCTCTACGAAAGAGAGTCTGAACCAGAAGAGTCTGGCTCTGCAGAATGCTCTACATTGTTCATGCACATTACATATTAAATAGAATACATAGGTTTAGGGAAGTTAGAACAACATCCTAAGAAATAGAAACTAATTCCTATCCCGAGGTTATGTGAACCAACTCTACCTATTCTAGGATATTCTCCATTATCTTCAACATCTAGGAGATCACACAATTTTATAGTAGCTAATTATATGAAAAATAAAGTTCAATTTTCCTTTCAATTACAGATTCTTGGTCAAATTATTTGTGATTTTTCTTTTTTGCTACCAATATTTGTAGTTGGTTCTTTATCACAAGATTTAATGTTTATCTTTTAGTTTTTAAAAGAAATATCAATTATAATTAAACTATAACATTAGGAGAATTCTCTTCTGAAGATTTGTATAACTAACACGACAAATTCTCTTTTGAAAATTAGGAGATTCATTTTGTTTCTAGATAATTCCACGGTTCCACCGACCATGGACTATGGATAATAATAAAACAATAAAGTTGAGTCCGTATTCACCAACTGTACATTTAGGTCACACATACAATACAATATTTGCAGAAATGAGCCTTTGAAGGACGATAATTCCACCCGTTCTAAGATCCATCGCGACTGATTCACCAATTCCAGTAGCCATTGTTGCGTGTGAAGTACTGAAACTAAAATGAATTCATCCCGAAATTAATTTCTTCGTTGACCAATGACTCTTGATAAGAATAGAATAATAAAGTTGAGTTCCAATTTGACCAATTGCAGCGATGTACACTATTTCGTAAAAATAAAGTCCTATATTTCCAGGGGCCCTTGAAGTAATAAAGGTTTAATAGGACAATAATTCCATGCAATCTGAGAACCACCGTTGACTAGAAATGAGGGCTAGAATCTCAAATTGCAGAAATAAAAGTCTCGTAGGATGATTATTCCACATGCTCTAAGAACCATCGTTGACTAGCAAGCAGGGCTGGAATTTAAAATTTCTTCTACGCGTTAAGGGAAAATTTAAGCACGGTTATGTAGATTTAAGTTTTATGCACATTTATGAGTTAATTTTTATTATTTTTATTATTATTATTATGTTATATTAAGTTCTATATTTTAGTTTTTATATATAATATAATTGTGATTATATTTAGGAGAGGTAGGTTAATTAATTTGTGTATATGGTTTCCAATAGGTTTAAATTTTATGGGTTGCAATTAAAGATGAGAATCATATTGATAATAATTTGAGGTAATCGATCAACAAAATTTGAGGCAATTGATTAACAAATTTTGAAAATAGAGATTATGGAGAACATTATAGTCGATTTATCATAACACAAATTAAAAGAGGATTGTTATTAATATCTAAGTAACATGTAAAAAAAATTTGATTAAGTTTTTTGGTAATAATTTGAAGCATACAAATCAAATATTGGATTTAATGAGTAAGCTTCTTTAATTTAAGATGGAAGAAAATGAAAGTGTCAGTAATTTTATTTCTAGAATTAAGGATCTAAAGAATAAATTAGGGGACATTTGTGAAACAATATCTAGTACATACTTGGTTACTGTGACATTAAATGGAATGCTTGATGAATATCAAATGTTTATCACTGGTCTTTCAGCTAGAGAGAAGGCTCCTACGTTTGATGAGTTGGCAGGTATACTTATACAGGAAGAAAAGTGGAGAAGAATTCTTAAACATAAATATCCCAATTTAGATTTAGCATTGATGGCTAAAGGGAAGCAATCCTTCAAATGAAAACAATGGGAGAAAAATAAATGCAAAAGCCACAGGTAAAATCGTTTCAAGGTACACCTTTACCAAGGACAAATGGAAAATCAAGTAGAGATGATGTGTGTTATTACTGTGGAAAACCTGGCCATTTTGCTAAGAATTGCATGAAAAGAAGGTCTAGTCAATTTAAACGAAAAAGGCATTCAGGAATTTATGTTGATAGAGATGAAACAAATAGTCATGATTTTAGCAATCTTAAATTGTTTGTGTCCAATGTTGCTTTATCAACAGAAACGAATGATGATAATGCTTGGTTTATAGATTTCGGTGCATCAATCCACATGTCATGTAAAAGAGATTGGTTTGATACTTATCATGAAGTTAATAATGGTGCACACATCTATTTAGGAGATAATAGGTCACATGAAATAAAAGAATATGGTGATATAAGTGTTATGATGCCTAATGGACAAGAAAAACAAATTTTAAATGTGGTGTATGTTCCAAGATTAAAGAAGAACTTAATTTTAGTCTCTACTATTATAGATCAACATTTAAAATTTGAATTTGTGAAATCACATCGTTTGGTAAAGGATGTGAAGGACAACTACAAGGTTGTTGCAAAAGGAATGAGAGTTGGAGGATTATACAAGTTGGATGTAATGAAGAATGGGCATCAATATTTGGCATCAACAGGCATGTCAAATATAGAGCTTTGGCATCAAACTTATGGACACTTAAATCATAATGACCTAATGTTACTACAAAAGAAATTGATGGTAGAAGGCCTTCCAAATATTAAGGGTGAACACTTTGAATGTGAAGGTTGTGCACAACATAGGGAAGAATTTCTTGTGCATGAAAATAGAAGAAAACGTGAAATACTTGAACTAGTGCATATTGATGTATGTCGTCCAATGAAAACTAAGTCACTTGGTGGAGCATATTACTTTCTTATATTTGTTGATGATAACACTAAATACACCTGGGTGTACTTTATAAGAAACAAAAATTATGTGTTTGAATAATTTAAAGAATTCAAGAGTATGGTTGAAAAGCAAACATTAAAGAGCATTAAAATTCTTCAATCAGATAAAGGTGATGAGTACACTTCAGGAGCTTTTTTCAAATACTGGAAGCAAAATGGAATTATGCAACAATTTACAATACCACATACACCTCAACAAAATGAAGTATTTGAGAGAAAGAATAGAACATTAGTTGAATGGGCTCGTAGAATGTTAAAAAGTAAAGGACTTTCTAATAGTTTTTGGGCTAAAGTTATTAATACAATTGTATACTTCAAAAATAGAAGCCCTGCAAAGTATCTAGAACACAAAACACCATTGGAAGCATTTTATGGTTTTAAACCTAAAGTTAGTCATTTAAGGATATTTGGATGCAAGGCCTTTGCTCATATTCCTAAAGAGGATAGGAGAAAATTAGATGCTAAAGCTATCAAATGCATTTTGAATGGATATTGTACTGGTAAAAAAGCATATAAAATGTATGATGCAAGTACTCACAAGGTCTTTGCAAGTAGAGATGTTATATTTCATGAGCATGCAAATAAACAAATAAAAGAAGATGAACATAATGTATGTAAGCCTCCTTGTGACAAATTTAAGGAAGAAGAAGTTGTGGAATCTCAAGAAAGCATGGACATTCCATAAGCATTTGAAGAAGTCAAAGTCCACAAAGAAGTGATGAAGGCACTCCACATATAAGAAGAAGAGGAGAAGGTACTCCACAGTGTAATGAACCTTAAGAAGGTCAACATGTCAAACTCAAAACCTTATCAGGTATAAAGATTACACCTTAATGTCATAAGTAATGACTATTTTTGAGCCTTTAAACTATGAACAAGCTAAAAATCATAAAAAATGGATAGAAGCTATGAAAGAAGAATATGGCTCTATATGAAAAATGAAACTTGGGAATTAATAGAATTACCTGAAAATAAAGTTCCTATAGGATCAAAATATCGCATCCGACAGTTCTATCACAACCGACACTTTCCCTCGGTAGATATCAAAGTCCATACACTATGATAGTAGTGGACTTGTCGGGGTTATAAACTGGAAAAGTCGCATCGCATCCAAGATATCTTATCACATTTCGCATCGGCGGAGAACCGACGATATTGTAATGTGGGATTTTCTACGATTGCAATATGCGATAAATCACATCGCAACCGTGCTTGAATCAAGGCCGATTCTTAACTCCTCCGATATATGATTTCGATATCACATCGCAACCCATCCTTTCAGGGGTCGATTCTGCAACACCTTCCCCTTCATCAATTGTGATCATGATTGGGGATTGCCTTATCACATCGCAATCCTTCTTACTCGGGGGTTGATTTCTAATGTTGACCTACCTTTTGCTCTAATATGCGATATGCAGGGGCCAATGGAAACCTACCACTTAGCGCTTCCCCATTTGCTGGGACCTTTTCCATGTCATCCAATCCTACCATGTGAGCAAGTCAAACCTGAACTTTTACTGGCTCTAACTTCTGCATACGAGATCGGATTTGAGTCTCGTTCACACCGTTAGATTCAGAATGACGATCTCTTTGATATGAAGCTAACCTTATCAAGATTCTAACACTTTGATTTTCTGGCAAATTTTGAGCTCTTGATCACTCTTCCCCACTGAAAAACTTTTGGTCTCCAAAGTTTTACTTTCAATTGTTCAACATTTTGTGTGCACCATAAGTGTCCTACAGGTCATCCTTCCTTCTCCTTTAACTTTATTCTTCGGAGACATAAGCAATGGGCCGACACCTGTCCCTGTCACTATGGTCATCTACAACAACATCCTTCCCAAGAAGAATTCCAAGAAGATGAGAACCTTGGAATTTCTTATATGCAAAATACTTATCAAGGATAAGATCCTAAAAGACTTTGCCAAATGAACCCAAACAAGATTCACATAGTGAATACTTATATAAATTGAGTGCTACACACATTTGGAACATACTAAATGTGCTACAACTACTCATACAACAGTTTTAAAATGCGTTTTTTTTTTTTACATAATGGAATAAACTTGACTCCCAAATTTTCCATTCAAATTGACTATCAACAAGCCAAATTAGCATTGTAATTGCTTCAAGAAAACACTATTGCATATAAGTGATTTATTTATGAACATCACTTTTACAAATTACCCAACTATGGGGATATGCAACTAGTGAAAAATAGTAATTTACAAAATTCAGTTGGACAAATAGTCCACCCATTTCTTACCCAACCAGGTAAATGAACCCTCTACTTGAACTTTCTCTTCTTCTGAAGCTACTTCAGGGGTGGTCGCATCTTGCACCACTTTTTCTTTTGTCACTTCCTCTTCTGGTGCCTACATGATTTGCTTGCCCTTACTAGGATGAAGTTGTGGAAACAATTTCCAACACTTCTCAACCCAATGCCCACTAATATTGCAGTGAGTGCAGAATTTCATTTGAGCTCCTCTTGACTCACTTGCCTGTAACCTTGGATGAGATTTTCCCCTTTCGGTCTCAGTCCCAGTAGACATAAATATCTTCCTGATGATTTATTTCCTTTTATCATACTTATCTACACAATGGTTAGATGAAAGGAAATAGGTGCATGGAAACATTTTCCTCAACATGTTATTCAAATCTACATGTTGTTTTCCATCATGAACACCATTCTAATTAACAGAATGATTATACCTTTGTTTGGTGTCCTTTGGCTTACGCTGCATGCGTGAGGAAATTGTGTGGCAAGAAGAACTTGGCTTTCCTTCTTATTCATCTTTTACATCTCTCTTTGGGGATGTTTTGCACTATAAGTCCTCCTTACTCTTGAGGAACCAAGCGGGAACCATTTCTAGATGAAACTCCCAATATCTTGCCTCCTCGTGTCCTTTCTTACATTAAAAGGAACACGATATCCATGAATTGTTGCTATAAGACCACTCTTCTTTTGTAACATAGCATAAGCCTTCATATTTATGCCTCTCCTTGGTTGCAATTGGATTTTTAATGCCTTGTTGGTTTATGCCAAGGCCTCCTCCCTTGTAACCCATCTTGGTCAAGAGCTTGGATCTAATGCCTTTACTGTGGTTTTCAAAGGCTACAAATGAATTTATGTCAATACTTTCACATAAGGAAGAAGCATGTAAATTCTTACCATTTGCTTCATCTTTCGATTGACACACGAAGATGTTTTCAATTTCCCTTTTGATTCAAGATGTGTCCTTTTGGAATCTTCGGCTCTCTTCTTTCATCTCCTCAGATTTGGGTGTTGATAGAACCTCATCTTCCACATCATGCGGACAAAAGGTACAAACATGTCCATCCACCTTCTCGAAAGGACTTTCTACACTAGCATCTTGCATAATAGTTGTAGAAAAACATGAATATTATGGAGAAGATGGTGGTTTATCACCATTCTTGTTACCTTATTCCCTTGGAGAATATTCTCCTCTTGGAGGTCTAGAGCTTTCACCTTACAATTTGGTAATCATGTCTTCATAAAGGACTTTCACCATTTCTGCCATGTCTAAGAAAGCCTTTCTAAAAGATTGCACATCCTCTGAAATTCTTGTAGGCTCTCCTCCTTGGGACATGCTTTTCTTGAATCTTCTACTGTAATTTGAGGTAGAAATTGGTGGTAGATATTGTAACAATCTTGTTCTCCTTTCCAAAACCTTCACCTCAATGAGCTTCAAAACACATTCACTTGCAAAAAACAGTCAAGTCCTCCTTACACAAAGCAAACCATAGCTCTGATACTGACTGGATCTGAATTGGGACAGATTAGTAATTTTGTGCTAATTCCCGTCATTAGAATATAAAAATGTGCTTGAGATTTGACTCCAAAATAACAAGTAAAAGCATGAATTTTATGTGTTTTTACTTAAGTTATTTTCATGAAGAAAACCTAAAACATGAAACTAAAACACTGAATGGAGGCATGTATCAAATGATAATACACCAACCATTAATAAAGGAGTTCACCCCTCCTAGGCTACATCTCTTTGGATCATCTCTAAAGGCATGACCCCTTCTCATTATGCTCAATATCAAGAAAAGAAGAGTACATAAGTTGCTGAAATGGAATGGCTAGTTTATCCTTCAAATAAAAGACTTCCTACAAAAGTTCTCACTCCATACACGTTAACCTACAGTCAAACATGTAAATCTTCAACAAACACAAGCATCTTACACCAATACCCCATACTCCAACTTCCAAGAATATAAAAAATACTACAATCCACTTGAAGTACTTAAACAATTCTCTTTATCCATACACATATAGAGAAAAGAAGAAATAAAGCTACAACACTGCTGTAATGGATGTTGCATAAAACATATGGAGGCTGCAAGACCCCTGTAAGGTCATCTCCATCTTGGAACTCCTCCATAAACTGAATCAACACTCTAGTTGACTAGGGCACCCATAGGCTTCACTTTACAAAAACCCTATCTAGAATTGCTCCTTTGATCCTAAGACATGTTCCAATCAGTTCAGAATGCCCAAAGTGGCTATCTAGCCTCTTTTTGCATCCTATTTGGTGAAAATTGTCTTAGTTATGGCTTTTGTCAGTCTTTCCATAATTTTGTCCTCCAAATCTGGCTTACTGCTAGTTAAATTCATTATCCACAGTTAAAACTAGTAGTTCCACCGAAATCAGTGGTTCCACCATCTTTCCCTCCTATCTCGTGGTTAAGGGCCGAGTGGTCACATTCGGAGTGGTGGTCCGGTGGTTAAGGCTAAGGTTTCGCAACCTTGTCGAATATCGCAATCGCAATCAGGTATCGGCGCAGAGACGAATGCCAAAACTACTTCAGAAAATGCAATCGTTGATCTATTAGACCCAATGAGTTATAAACTACAACTCTGAAACATATCGTGTCCGGGACTTATCACTTATCGCAATCGGCAGATAACCCCAAGCCCAAACAATAGGCACTCTACGATGCACGGACCTGTCGGGATTATGAAACACAACATATAACATATTGCATCCAGTAGTCATATCGCAATCGGCACTTTCCCTCAACATATATCTAAGTCCATACACTGCGATAGCAACGGACCCGCCGAGGTTATAAATTGAAATATAAAGTCACATTGCATCCAGGATATCCTATCGCATTTCGCATCGGCAAAGAACCGACGGTAATGCAATGTGGGACTTTCTATGATTGTGATATGCGATAAATCGCATCGCAACCATTCTTGAACCGAGGCTGATTCTTAACTCCTTCGATATGTGATTGAGATATTGCATCGCAACCCATCCTGTTGGGGGCCGATTCTACAACACCTTCCCCTTTGCCAATTGCAGTCGAGATTTGTGATTGCCTTATCACATCGCAATCCTTCCTGCTCGAGGGCTGATTTCTAATGTTGACCTACCTTTTGCTCTGATATGTGATATGCGGGTGCCAATGGCAACCTGCGACTTGGTGCTTCCCCATTCGCTGGGACCTTTTCCATGTCATCCAATCCTGCCATGTGAGCAAGTCAAACTTGAACTTTGACTGGCTCTAACTTTTGTATATGAGCTCGGATTTGAGTTTCGTTTGCACCGTTAGATTCAGAATGACAAGCTCTTCGATATGAAGCTAAGTTTATCAAGATTCTGACACTTCTATTTTTTTGGCAAATTTTGAGCTTCTGATCATCGACCCAGTAATCATGTTAAGAAAATGTTTCTCTAAACTCCTCGAGAGACAGATATCAACACCACCTCTTACATTTTTAAGTCTTGATTTTCTCACTATTTCAGGACCCTCCTGAAAAATCAGTCCACTATCCTCTTCTCTAGCTAACTTTTCATTTTGTTCTCTTGCAAAATGTCTTCTATTATTTGAGATTTTAGATGTACAGGGTTGGTGTGCATGTAAGAATTCTTCTTCTTCATTAATATCAAACACACTTCCTAGAGAAACGTCGTTAAGTGGATCCACTACCACTTCCTCTGCACATTCTCATATTTTCTTGGGGCGATGCTCTGTACATTTTCAAAAGCACTTGCAAGGCCTTTTCTTATCTGGAGGATTTTCTCTTTAAAGCCATCAATTTCTCTGAAATTTGTACTAGGGCATTGGAAAAATCTACTTGTAGAGTGAAGGAAGGTTTTGTTTATTCATATTAGTATCCAACATTTTCAATATCTAAAGATGCCACATTGAGAAACAAGTCAACCATCGTGCGTAACTATTACATGGCAAATATCTTGCATACTCTAGTGTCCTACTATGATGTTGAATGCAAACTTCTGGCTCAACAAAGAATGAACTTACAAATTATCATTGAGTTTCTCATCTGATTCACAATAAACAAGTTGGAAAAATTTACTGGAAGTAATGCATGTTGGAGAGAACTTCCTTTGGGGTAATGATAAGTCTATTTTGCAACGAGGAGCTCTAAGAAAATGATTTCTTCAGTTGAAAAAAAAAATCTATTGTACAACATATATATATATATAAAATTTCCCCACCCTTGACACAAGCTTTGAATGCCATTCCTATTTCTTGAAGTTTTGAATGGCATTCCTATCTCCTAGTCAACTTTATCAAACTGGTAGACATACCATTTTTCATGTTCATGTGAGAAAGGTTACTAACATGTACCTATTTGGCATGGAAAGCTCCCAAAATTACAACATTGGATTGGAAAATGATGGTATCAACTTGCAGTTATTCGCACTTATATGGAAAACTTTAAGCATGGGACAAACTTGTTATAAATTTTAAATGTATACAAGATAACATGATTCCTGTGAAGTTGTATAAATCAATGTGTCGTTACCAATTTTTTTATTTTGTTTCATATCTTTGAAACATTTTCAAGTATTTTTATATATTTTTGAAATTTAATAAATATACATGGAATTAATTATTTAACTTTGTTTATGGAACTAATGAATTCTTAATATTATTATGTCTATTGAACATTTTGGAATATTCTATATATTTAATTTGGATATTATATTTTGGAATATGGTATAAATAGAAGCCAAAACAATATCAATTATTTGAATTTCTTCATGTATGTTATTCAAACACTCTTAACATCTTTATATCAACTGCATATTTTAGAATATTCTAAAAATATGAAAGATGTAACCAAATCAATTATTTAATTTTGCTTATATAATAGTTTAATTTTCACAAATGTGAAGAAAATGTAAAGAAATAAGGATGATGATGGTTCTCCTTGTTGTTAATTGACAACTTAATTATGATAAGTTTTGTTATTTTCAGAAAGAAAAATAAACAAAGTGAGTTTCTTCTTAAGCATGAGGTTAAAGTGCAACTGGATGTAGTATTTGACTTCATGGATAGGACTAAAGAAGGATGCTACTTGAAAGCACATGATCCCATTGTTATTGCCTTAAGAATGACAAGGAAGGACAAATTGTTTTTTAGGTTTGAAATAAGATCAAACATTGTGTTTGATTAACTAAAATATAATCTTCCTTAAACAAAAGAAAAATAAATAAATTAATATAATCCAAAATCTAAAAGCACACATAAATAACCAATCTACCCTATATAAATTATGGTAAGAAGTGGGAATGTATGGAGTGACTTGCTTCCTCTGTGTGGATTTAACTTCACTTTCATAACCCCGGTGAGTCAAAATAAGATGGCCTTTGGAGCAATTATGAAACTGTGGTTGACCATGTAGAACATCCAACTATGTTTGAGCATGGTTAATAATGTTAGCCACGATGATCATGGCTAAGTATATCTTAACCAAGTTCATCGTGGTTGACCACATTGTCTATAATTGTTAATGGATGAGCATGTTAACCATGCTTAACATGTTGTCTATGGTTGACCATGGTTGATGAAATACATTATGTATGGACATGGTGACCATGGTTGACTAGTTCAACTTGAATGTCTTCTTTCCATAAGAGTTCCAATAATTTAACATAAGGAACCACAACTAACCCAATCAACATGGAGATAACATCCACTCCATCGTCTAACACATTCTCGAAGGCAGAGAGCAGGTCGGAGGTCATGCAACCAGATACCAAACAAATCTTGTAGACCACAATATGTGCTTTGGGCGCCATTCCTTTGGAAATTTTGCGTCTGTAATCCATCATGTTGCTCTATCAATGAAATAACCTGCGACGATGGAGGCGGTTTGCGTGCCATGGCCTTATGACTCCCGAACTGAACGTATTTCCACTATCTCGTTTAAGGGGCCAAACATGGTTTCATAGCCTTTGTAGAAACATCGTGCTCCAACCAATACAACCACATCAACATAATAATAAACATGGTGAAATGTTAGAATGTAAAATTGTGAAAATATTAATTATTATTTTGAAATTCTATATTTAAAATTAAACATGATGTAAGATTTAGAGTTTTTTTTTATTACAAATTTTGTATGCATATAAAGTTTTACTAAAAATGAATATTTGTTTGTCATCGTTATGTTGAATATAATTAAATTTATTTAGTTATTGTATTTTATAATTAAAATTTTGATTTTTTGTTTATTATTATTTTTTTAATATAAGCTGTTTTTAATTTTCTAAATTTAATTATAGTTTATTTTGCTTATCTTGAGAAGATAATCTTCTCAATTTTTCATTCCTTATATTATCTTACACCTTTTGAAAATTACTAAATAATTTATTAAAAAAATTCCAAATTAATTATAATTTATTGAAAAAATATCTCATTTAAAATAAATTGAATTATATGAAATTAAATTAAACTTTAAAATTATACTATTTCACAAAAATTACTACAATAAGCTATCACAAGTTTTATTGGAGTTGTCTATAATGCGACTTTTTGGAGATTCCCGTGACGGAATCCGGCGGAAGAAATGAGGTTAAATCTTGATTTTTAGCAGTTAAAATGGTTTTTTAACTGCATATTTGGATTCAGCGCCCTGAAAAACCCCTGGGAGCCATTTATTGTGCAGAAACTAGCTATCAAACTTGGGATTCCAATGAATTGCTGCCGGATTTTGACCTGAAAAATCTGCCGGAAAAACTTTCAAAAATCGCGTTATAAACTACTGCATTTAATATTTCTATTAAAAATTGCGCTAATAATACGTATCACAAATTTAATACTTTTATTAAAACATATGTAACTATCGTAAGCACTTTTATTAAGGAATAAGTAGTCCTTACTTGACTTTGATTCGTTTGACGTCCTTACAATATGAATGTCTTTGTCTCATATAAATATTAATATTAAAATTAAAAGGAGGCTCTACAACATCGTTGAAAAGTCCCACCCGGGATATTGTTGAAAAGTTCATATGGATACCCTTCCTCCCTTGTGGATAGAAATTGTTAGAATCTTTGATTTGGTAGACATTAATAATGATAACATAACAATATTCAAATTTAATTGATAAGGCATTAATTAATAAGGCATAAGTACGTAATAATTATAATAAATTTATAATATAATAAGTTTCTTAACTATAGATATCCAACCCCATTTTACTATAGATATTATTAACTTGTAAATATGTTTTGTTGAAATACCATGCACCAATACCATGGCCTATCAACACCACATGCCAAAAGACCATAACTCATTTCGCAATAAAATATTAAAATGTAAAACATTTGACATTATATACAACATTGATTATAGAGTGAAAATTCTCCATCATATGGAGAGAGAGTGGCGAGGGGAGGGGATAGAGAAGGAAAGAGGGAGGGAGAGAGGGAGATAGTGATAGAGCTGGAAAGTAGAGAGAGAGAGTGATGCAGAGGAGAGAGGAGAGAGGGGAGGGAGATGTAAGAGAGAGGGGGAGAGAGAGATGAAGAGAGAGACGAGGGGAGGGAGAGGAGAGAGGGAGGGAGAGAGGGATGGAGTTGGAAGGTGGGAGAGGAAGGGGAGAACAAAGGAATAGAGAGATAAAAGTAGAGAGAGAGGGAATGCCAAGTGAGAGATGTAGAGAGATGAAGAGAAAGGAAAGAGAGAGAGAGGGAGAAATAGAGATGGAGGGAGAAGAGACTGGGAGAGAGATAAGAAGGGGGGAAGGGAGATAGTGATAGAGTTGGAGGGTAGAGAGAGAGAGATATGGGAGGGGGAGAGGCAAAGGGAGGTGGGAGAGAAAGGGAGAGAGGAAGAAAGAGAGAGAGAGGACTTAGGAGAGAGAAGGAGAAAGGGAGGGAGATAGTAGAGAAAGACAAGAGAGCCAGGGACGGGAGGGTCGGGGGGCAAGGGAGATGGATCCCGACATATAGTATGTGTGTATATAAAAATCAACCTAGATCCAGCTTAACCCCGGACCTATCAATCACCAAGAGGGATCAAATCTCTTTTCACTTTAAAAGAGATATGTATCTCAAGAACTTTGATCCCTCTCAACTCTTGATAGATACATAGTTAAAATAAATCTAAACTAGTTTTATATTAAACTATTTTTTTAATTATATAATATAATATTAATGATTTAAAATATAATATTATAAATATAATTATAATATATATATTTTTATTACTTTTATAATTTTAAAAAATAAAACTTTATAAATTTTAACAATTAAATTTCTTTAACAAAAGAAAGAAATCATATCATAGTGTTTGAAGTGTTGTATACTTATTATGTCATAGTTTGAATAGTTAAGGCACGCCTCATACATTTATAATTATATATAGTGTTTGAAGTGTTGTATACTTATTATGTCATAGTTTGAATGGTTAAGGCACGCCTCATACATTTATAATTATATTATAGTTTGAATGATTAGAATGTATTTTCAATGGGTTTTCTTATCTTGATTTGATTTTGAGATAGGTCTCATATTGAAATTAAAGAGAATATGGGAGATTTTAATTTTTTTGCAAAATATTTAATTAATTTTTATCACATTTGAAAGGTAAACTTTTTATCTTAATTTTGAGGTAGGTTTTATATTAATATTTATTAAGATATAATTTGAATGGTTAGTGAGTAGATTTTTATTAAGTGAAGGCAACTATTTCTAAAGTTATGGAGTATATTTGATGTTGTGAATTGATTAATTAATTATATATATACAGTTTTAAAGATTTTATTGATTGCTTTAAAATGAAAAATATCATGTATATAATTATGGTTTTTTTTTGGCATGGTGTGCCATATGTTGATAGGAGGATCATTGAGATGTATGAGATTGAGAATAACAAAAGAGACATAGAAGAGCAGAATGATCCAGGGTATCAGTAAAGTGATCAAAATTCAAAGTGTTCAAAAGTGCTCGAAGTTGGTGCCAAAGCGTCGAACTCACCACTGAACTGAATATAACGCAAGTTGAATCGCTCAAAACCGATATTGTATGCTCCCGATATTGGGCTCTGATCATTTTACCAGATAGGTAAAATTTTTGCAGGTTGGGTGTAGGACTGCTTGCTGGGTAGTCCATACGATGACTCAGCAGGCTGACTGGGCAAGCTGACTAGACAAGCTGACTGTACCTCATAGGCCAATAGCAGGCTACCAAGAAGTCTCATCTGAATGGTTCAATTTGCCAATTTCTGATTGGTTGTGGCATATTTTATGTGGACCAATGATGGGTCGTCACGTGGCCCAAACATGGGCTACCACGTGGCACCGTGATGGTCAACAAAATTTTTCCATGGGTTGGCTGGAGGCCCGATCAGATTCGAATGGAGGACCTCAAGGTTTGTAGCACAACATCTTACCACTACACTGTGTCATGGTTATTAACCCATATAACATCAAGCATCTAAATAATTTTTCGACATTGAAGTGTTGGGGGAAGCGGTCAGGGATAAGCCCCTAGCCCCTGGTTACTACGCAACCCATGAGACCATGAGCGAAGCCACCAAGGGCTCGAGGCTTAGCCCCAGCCCATGGTCTAAATCTTATACCATGCAACCGGACGTAGGGGGACTTTGGCGACTACTGCGAGGAGGGATGCCAGCCCTAGCGTCATATGCGCGCCCACAAGATCAATGCTCTAGGTCGAAGGCGCCGAGCAGAAGGTGCTCTAGCAGGGGGGTCATCCGCAAGGTCATATGCCAATCACAAGACCCAGCGCCAAATTTTAATGGGGCCCAACATGATGGGTGGTCGGTTAGCCCAACCCTTGGACCCATGGCACCCACGTGACCACGACCCCACGTTTAGGGGCTTAAGTGGTGGGGTGGGCGTTAAGGCCCAGCCCTCGGCCATATGTGGCCCATTTTTTCTGTCTGAAGGGGTCAGAGGGCATTTAAACGAACCAAAAAAATGCACCCAAACTGATGGGAATCTCACCGGTGCCAGGCAAAAATGGTGCTTGGCGGTTCCGTAAAAGGTGAAATTTGTAGTACAGTTAGCAAGAGAGTGTAGTTTGTAGAGTAGTTAGTAGAGAAACTTCTTTAGAGTATAATTTTTTCAGTTTTTGGCCAAATTGAGCCCAACAAGAGCCCAACTAGGGTTTTTTTACTATTCTAGAACCATTGGAGACATAATTTTTAAATTCTAGGCATTGTAAATCCATGTAAACACAAATTTGAGCACTTAATGAAAGAGACCCAACATTGGAAGCTAGACCAGGAGATGTACCCTATAAGTGGGGTGAACTCCTTTATCATTTTGTTCTCTCATGTTTTTGTATATGGTATATTTATCTATGTTTTTATGTTGTTAAATAAGCTTTAAAACCATTATTTTATGTGTTTTTGGAAAATGATCCATTGCTTAAAAGATATAAAATTTTACTTGCAAATTTTCCCATCCCCTTCAAGTTTGTATTTCAAATCATAGAATAAATAATTACAAAAGAGAATCACCCAATTCGATGCAAGTCTCGAGAGCGACCTTTATTTCCTTTTTTTTCAAACCCTTAACCCAACCTTCCAAAGGTGGGTTTATCAAAGCAATCTAAAGGTTATCATGATATGCTGAAGGAGAATCCTTGTCAGAATCCAAAGAAATTGACTCGTGAGTGTAATATTCCCTTTTTTTGGATATGGTCAAAGTGGATAGAATCTGCCCATGGTATTTACCATGGTATTCGCCTATGGCATTGGCCCATGGTATTTTTCTTCATTTTTCAAGGGAAAACAATAAAATAAAGTCTCTAGAGAGTTCATCAAGCCTATAAAAGGGGGTAGGAGCCTAACAGTGTGAGAATTTTGAGTTTACCTATCTAATTGTGTTTGTTGAGAACTTGGCGTGGCCGGTTCTAGGTTGATCCTAGGGACGAAAACCCATGGGTGAGATTTCTCTGTTAGATCCATCCAGGATCTAAAATTGTGCTTCAGTATCTTTAATTTCTCCGTTGATGGGTAGGCATATGTGCTACATGCATGGCTTTAGTAGGCCTTGTGTGGGCATGTAATTTTTTTTTCTAGTTATTTACATAAATAAGAGGTTGCATTCTCAAATCTTTTTTGTGTTGGGTGTTTTTGCTGTGAGAATTTTATTAGAACACCTAGAGTGTAACAAATATGTTACAAATTTTGATGTTTGGGATATTACAGCAGTATCAGATTTGTGCATCTTGCGCGCTTGAGGGATTTTTGTTTGCAGAATTGTTGTAACTTTGGTGGGGATTTCTTCTCATCTTAGATGGTAGTTTCCATCTTCGGTGGTATTTGGTATCACCTTAGTTGGTCTTTTACCTTTCAGTTAATTTCTACCTAGTGGGAGAATCAGAAGTTGATTTATATTGGAGAAGAGGGTTTCTTGATTAAAATAAATAAATAAGAAGAAGAAGAAAGAAAGAAAGGGCATGAGCATATTTGAAGGAGGCCAAGGCTAATTTATTAAGAGTTTGTCAACATTGTTTCTCAAAGAGTCAAATGTCTAGACCGATAGTTTTTTTTGCAAAAGCTGTCTGTAAATTTTTGTTTTCGAAATAGGGCAAATTCAAAATGATTTATGGGGTGTCGAGGTTCAACGTTGGTCATATTCAACATTGTGAGAACAATATCACCATTTATAGAAGGCCAAACTCACACACGAAGAGCAAAATTATTCCATTTATTTCCATTATATTAGAGGCTGAATTTATGAATGCAATTGGGGTCGATGATTGATTGGGTGATCACGACTTAGTTTGCATGTCAATCACACAAGAGCTCAAAGATTAGGAGGGAACCGTCCATATAAAATCTCGCAAGCCTACAGACGCTAAAACCGCTCCACATATTGACGGGTGAAGGGTCGTCGTGGAATAGTAAGGTTATTGTTGTTTAAGACGTGCAAAGATTGTTGGGACCACAGTCAAACTCATATAGAATATCATGTGCCATCCAGTGAATTGTAAGAGGTCTCGTGGTCCATCAAGCCTCACCACTGTTGCTGAGGGACGCGTAGGAGGGCTTAGACGCCAAGTTTGTGGGGTTATCTGCTCATTTTCCCACATTGCAAGGTCGCAAGGCCATTCTCAACGACATCATATATTATACAGTGGTGTCAGTATATAGTGGGTTGATCAACCGATTAGCAGGTGCATACAAATGAGGGGGGCACCATCCATAACGCATAAATCCATCACGTGAGAGCACCAAGACAAAAGAAATCTTTAGAAGGACGCAGGCCATTGCTGACCGAAGCCACAAACAAAGAACATTGCAAAATTCGTGGGCAGTTTCCAGCGCCAGGGAGCCATAGGTATCCTATTGTTGGGCGGTTTACGGTGTTGTCACTCATGCGCTTGGAAGAATTCATTCTTGCAGAAGCTATATGCAAGAAACTTAGACATTGTTTGGGGAGATGATCAACACTATTGGCATTGGTCATCCAAACAGGATTCCAAGCTCTAATAGGCTACAGAATTATTAAATGATTTGTTGGTTGGAGGTTTGAGGTGCGATCGATTCTAGTATTTCCTCTGCTAATACCGAGTTTGTGGAGTGAAGCGCCCATTACACAACACCACTTGGAAATCAAATGTTTTAGGAGCATTTGTTGTGCAAACGGGTAAGATGACAACGTTTATCTTTGTGTGCAGTTCATGCATTCCCTACGTAGACAATCATGAAGCCACGACCTACGAGCCCATCCATCCAAAGCGCAGGAATTGGGCCCAAAAATTATTGTAGTAGAAGGTAGGTTGAGGGCCATTCATAGATGGACATGCCATATTCTCATTCGTGGAAGCCACATATACATCGCACAAAACACAAAGTCGAGAGCAAAGGAGCATACAATTTTGCGTAGATTAAGAGGCCAGTCATGCAAAAACATTGAAGATATATGCCATGCAATAAACAAATTAGTGCTTTTGGGCCATCGGTTCATCACTGGTGCTAATGGTATAGAAAAAATAAAAAGCATAGAGTGGAGGACAATACACTCATAGTGCAGAAATTGGGAGGTCATGAGGCTAAAGGCACCACCTTAGAGGAGATTCAAACCTTAAGGTTCCACCTTATAATTGCAAAGGAAAAATAAAGGGTAGTGACATCGCCTTGAGATGTCATTTCAATATTTTCTCGATGCTCTTATTATATTTGAGTGGTATCCCTACATAGAATATCCAGATCAAGGTCAAGGTTATTATTGCACGAAAATATTGTTGTTGCAGAAGTTTATTGTCAGAACTAATTATTTGGAGGAGAATGATTTGTTATTATTTCTAACAAAGTTTCTTATCTCTTATCAAAGGAGGTAAATCAATTTTATTGAAGAAAGCCAAGGTGAGAGAAGAAAGATCAAGCGTTAAGATCCATTGATGCCAAGCCATAATGTCATGGATTTATTTTTGGAAACGCCTCAGGAATCAACGTATTAGTACATCCGTTGGTCCTCTGGGCTGCAATACTTCAGTGGATAAAAATCGCAGCAAATTCCATATTAGAAGCAAGAGCAGAACAACAAGCCTTTCTCTCGGAAGATCCATTGTATCCTTCAACAATCAAAGGATATCCAAAAGGATGATGTAAGAAGCAAGTGTCTCTTTGAACTTGGATCCAAAACATAGAGAACAAAGTCAAAAGATGTCCTCTTATTGTTAGCCGCATTATATAGCTTTATGTCTCACAGAGCAATCAGATTAGAAAGGGTTAAGTTGGGCCTTAAAGCCATCCATGCTTACTTTGATACAACCTAGGTTCCTTGAGTGTTCTTGTGAAAACGTTAAACTCATAGTCACCACTTGTATCAGTAAAATCTTAGCCTTAACAGCACCGCTACTGCCCTACAATGATGACATCATGTGGAGGATTTTTCGAGTAATGGTAGGAGCCCTCCAAGGATTGGACAATATAAACCTTCTTACTTTCTTTCAGAGGTGAAAAAATTTAGAATGCATGGAAAAATCTAGATTTGTTATATGTATGTTGGATCTAGAATGTGATGACTTAATCCTTTAGATGCTCCAATTCTTTTGCACAAAAATTACAACATCACATCTGTTATCACAAAATCATGACCCTGACAGGCTGCTGATTAGGAAGGCCTTGTGTAACTCTTTCAAACCTACTTTTGGCTGAGGCTTAGCCTCCTCAACCTGAGAGGGCTCTCTCAAAGGATTAATGATATTGATAATGGATTAGATGGCTAACTCTATTAAACACATGAAGAAGTGTAAGTGGTTGAAACATAATTAGGAATTATCCATTGGGCTTATGGAGTCAGAAAAGCTTAGTATGATAACAGTATCAGCTAAACATAGAAGTAAGGGCATCAACAGTTCAATATATAAGTTAACACATAGAGACATGTAGGAAAACACAATCCATAAATGTATGAAGGAAGTTAGAGCATGTCAACGTGTTGTAAGTATCATATATTCATACTACTGCACATAAGGAAATAAGGAAAAGCATAAGCAAGCCACCATTGAACTCCTTCTAAATCCTGAGAAGTAAAGCCAAAGTCTGCATTCATTAAAACATAATCTTCTACAATGGCACAATATGAGTCTTTCTCTAAAAATTTCCAACCCTTTGTACATTAGATCTTCTCCTATATATAGAGATCTTTACATGACTTAGATTCCTCCTCTAGGATGAGGAAAATTCGAATTCTACATGACCTGACACCTATTGACACTTAAAACTAACTATTAAATGCAAATGATAGCTAACTAGCAGCTCTAGAGACCTAAAACAATTAGGAGTGTAACTCCTCATTATGATTAAAACGACGTTATCTAGGAATTAAACACTACTTTTGACACCTATAACTCCATGAATTTGAATTTTATGGTGCTCATAACCCTCAAGCTGGCCCTTGATGACTCATCCTTTTACTACTCCTAGAAACTAGGAGACTGTTCCTTGCTCTGTTTTGGCTGAAAAATAGGTCTTGGGACAGAGCTCATATCTTCTCATAAAAAATGTATTTGGAAAACTTGAAGGAGAATTTTGTGAACCAAACCGTGCTGAACAAAAACCTCTCTTGGCTTTTTGAAACACCTTTCCTACCGCCCAGGATGTGTCTTTGAAAAACAAGTGTAACACAGAGAAATATGCTTGTGAAAAACTGCACCTACAGCAGTTTCGTAGCGCAAGTTTGGTCCTTCATTTCTCCTAGATCATAATGGCTTTGAAGAAAGTGGAAGAGGTTTTTGTACTTAAGTATCTTAGTAATGAAAACCTCTTTCACTTTTCAGAGATGAGTTTTTAACTTCTCAGAAAATCTTCTAGAAGTTGACTGGTAAAAAAAAGGAGACAAAGTTCCTCCCTTTTTGCTTTTGGTCTCCACAAGGATCTTTGAAATCAATTATCCCTGTTGTTTTTCATAAAATTGCATTGGATTATCATGTTTAACATACACTTCAGACCTTGTCCATATATACATGTGAAGACAAAACCTTTTAATGTTGCCTGATGTCTCATGAAAAATACTAGCTATGAAATGATGACCTCTTATATAGCTAAGAGTTCATAGATATCCTTCCTTCACTTGATTTGCCTTTTCTGGATACTTACACCTTGTAAATTCTCCCCTTTCAGACATTCCTCTTCAAAAATATTTCCTTTTGTATCCCAAAATTGGTCTACCAAAACATAATATGCAACCATAGCAGTTTCGTAGCGCGCTACGAAACTGTTGTGCATTAGGCATCATTTACAGTAGTTTCGTAGCGCACTACGAAACTGCTGTGTAATTTTAAAAACACAGTTTGAGGCCAAAACTTTAACTCTTTTGATCTTTCTTTTCCTTGTAATGGCTTTTCCATCTGCCATGAAGTTGTCCAAAACTGAAAACATAGACACCATTCTTTTAAAGTAAACTTCAAAAGGCAATCTATCAAAATTTAGGACTTAACCATACTTGCTATGTGATTTTTCTTAGTTAAGAATGTCCTTCATGTTGGCTTAGTTGTGTCTTCAGATCTTCAATTTTCCTTTTCAATTGCATGTTTCCTTGCCCTTTCCTTGAATTGGGCAATCTCAAGGTTGGTAGACATCAATTTCTTTTTTGACTTCCTCAAAGCTACATTCTTCTTCTTGAGTGCTAACTGCCTTGCTTGAGTTGAAATGGAGAACTCTGATGTATGATAACCTTGAGCTTGCCAAGTGCTTCTTATGCATGAAAGGAACACGAAAGTGACCAAGACCAATTCTTCCTTACCTTACCTCTTTTCTTTGAAATTTGTTTAGTGATAACAGTGGCTCCACTTGGGATAGTGTGCCCTTGTGGTACACTAAGAACCTACAGTTCCAGTGCCTTATCCTCTTATGATAAACAAAAATTTATTTGACAAACATCTCCTTTAAGTTTCTTGGGCATTCACCTCGGGCTTAAGCTTGATGATCACTGTAGGAGAAAGAAGTCTATATCTACTGAAAAAATGCTCAGTCAACCTTGAGCTTATTTGCATTTTCCTACCTGTTACACTGAAATTTGTCACCATGACTATCTACAGTTAATATGGCTCCATCAATAGTCATATTATCCTCCTTGTCAAGCCTCAAACCTCTGCTCTTCATGTCAAACTTCAAAAAAGAGAGAAAGCCACTTAAAAACATGTTTATCTCTAGGTACGTAGGTTTTCTCTACCTTGCCTGCATGTACGCATCCCAGACACACTGTACCTGCGTACTTGTACGCTCTGTAAGCCAAAGGATGGGTGCGTACCCCTGGAAAGGTCAAAAGGCGCGAGTTTCATCTTTAAAAAGTTACTTGTGGTCACTTCTAGAGCCTTCTAGAAGAGTGTTTGACGTGTATTGAGCGCCTCCAGATGGTTCATGCATCCCTATGATAGAGGAACTTATCCCATCAAGAGAGGAGCTACCCCATCCAAAGAGGGAGTATCCCATTGATGTTGGAACTGAATAACTTCCTCTAGAACACTATAAATACAGGCATTGGGCCAAAGGAGGGGAGGTTGAAAGCTGAACATTCCAAAGGGTAAATGCTGCTGGAATTAGGACTTCCATTGGTAACTTGTGAGGAGAGATTACCATCCTTTCTTGTTGCCATATTGGGAGTGGGTGAGCTTGTCAAAGTAGAGGAAATCTCTTGTTGGACCCTGGGAGGAGCTTGCACAACACCAAGGCTCAGGTTGTAATGGTTCCTTTTTTGTTTCCTTAATACAAATAAGTCCATTCTTCTCAATGATTTGTTGTTAATGAATTATTTCATGTACTCCTTGGTCTATATGATGAATATGCTTTGTTTTATGAAATATTCAGGTGTTATGTAATCGTTTGACTGTTAGTGTATGCAGGTCTTAAAGTGAAGGAGGAGCTCATCTGGATCAGCAAGGCTGGACTGCTACAACAAGCGTTGGATTTGAGGTAGGATCGAACAACACTTGGTTTCTCATAGAATAATGTATGTTTAGAGAAGGATTGCTCTTGTTTGTCTTGTTTTTCACTAGAGAGTCTTAGACTCCTAGGGAGGTTAGGTTTGTCCGCAAAAATAACTCTTTCCGCATGACAAATTGGCGACTCCACTGGGGAATCCATTGATGTGATTGATTTTTCCTTTGAGTATTACTTTGATCTAAAAAGAGTCTTGTTTCTTTTGTTTTTGGTTGCTTGACTGTGTTTTTGTGTGGCTTAGCTTAGAGTCGAGTTAGAACTTAGGTTTTCTTTATTTTACAGTAGTACGCACCCTCTGCGTTAGACACAGTGCATACTTGT